>MWRL01015406.1:0-10339 GCA_002157085.1 Melampsora occidentalis | reverse complement strand
GTCAACATCTCTCTTTTCTGTTGTTCTATTCTCACAATGTCAATAATTTACTTCAAATCATTATTCTATTATGGTAGATATAATTAGTCGTTTATGTACAATGATTTTGTATAGTGAAACCGCCAAGTGGTCTTATGTGTTTCTATTCTTCTTCATTTGGCATGATTTTGAAAAACTCTATACACTGAACCCAGTGCGATTCAATCAGTCAGGAGTCCAGATTTGAATGATCAAATAGTATTTAATAACTGAATAACCTTGCAAATAATGCATGTAACACCCAAATGGTAGTCCAATCCATGGAATAGGAAGAGAATACATTGATAAAACAAAGGGATGGGTTCAAGTTTGAGATGAACGTTGAGGAGCTCTATGTGAGGGAATGCTAGTGATGAGACTGGTAATAAGTGCAAGGGATTCAGTATGACGACTTGAACTTCAAATTGAGTTTATTGCCAGTTGAGCTTGGGATCAAAAGAGTGGTCCATTTCCACTGCAAGCGTGGAGCTGATAGCTGAGGTTGATAGCATCCAAAGCTTGTTGGAAGTACTATCATCATGAATTAATGATTTTTTAGCCAGTCAAGCTTGGGATCAAAAGGGTGTAAGAAGTTAACGTTTGAATTGTTAAGATATTGTAGAACAACTGTTGTGGATGATTTAGTTTGGTGTGTTGTGTTGTGTTTTTTTCTATGTTTTTTGTGTGTGTGATGTTTGTGTCACACCCCCCCACTCAGGGCTTCCGTACTTACATGACTCATTGCTCCACGGGGAGCAAGAAGTTCAAGAACTGCCCTCCAAATGCCACCCTTCTTCATGACATGAAGGCATTAACAGACTGCAGGGATAGGCAACAATGAACAACAGAACTACAATGCAGTCAAGTTTCAAAAGAATAGGTATGTAGAAAACAAGAAATCACATAAGAAGATGTATCTGAAATTATCCTGCTTCAGGGTAACACATTGAGTTGATCTAGGACAGAGAGACAGTATAAGATAGTGTGGAAGGGGGAAAGGTATAAGGGCATGAATACAGAGTTGTAACTCTATCTGATTCTCAGTGTACTCAATTGGTCCCCACCCAGAAAAATCATTGTCCGTGACTGGATCACCGGCTGCTCAATCACAATGATTTATGACCAGTTCATAAAGCTGGCACATTACTGCTTTGCCAATTTTTGTGGGGATCACAAGACAAGGTTCAAACCCCTGCAATGCAGATCAGATGTGATCAACACTAAGTTCAGGATGATGTGGTGCACTGCAAGGAAGCAAGTACTTGAAATAGGCAGGGGATCTTAGCCATTTTGTTTGCCTACCAATCCTGCTTTTGCATTCAGCGCACCCTGGAGGGCTTAAAGGACCAGGATGAAAGTGAGTTATAAGATATCTGAAGTGATCCATGGTGGTGAAGGATCAAAGTCTGAAGATCTGTGGTGGTCCCATTTGTAGCCACCATAGCCATTAGTTTCTGATTCCATGGAGTCACTGGTCAACATGAGAACGTCAAGAGTGGCTTTATGTGCTGGATGTATGCTTCAATACAGCAATCTTTTCTCATATAGCCCCATCCATCAGGCTTGGCCTGATCCACAGTCAGCTCCTCAAAAACTGACAGGATAAGCTGAAATTGCTACTACACAAACTTACTACTTGGCTGGGAGGTCAAGCAATGGTTGTTGTGGGAAAAGTGAGGTGAAGTGTTAAGAAATGAAGCAGATATGGAAATGTGTGGGAATATAATCTTTGGAGGTCATGATGGACATATGGAATTGTGTTTTTCAGGCAACTAATTGTGTTGTCATGGCTGCTATATGTACTTCTCCGCAAGAGGATCTGATGAAGCTCATTGGGAGACCCTGGGACAATCACCATTCTGGCACCCACCCGCATTTTCACACATTTGCCAAAGATTCAAGGTAATCTTAGTGAAAGCCATAGCATCCCACCATCTGACCAGAACTTGACATGCATCTTTGCGTTTTGCACCAATCATGCCTCAAAGCAACCAATGCAAGCATGGGCCTGTGTATGGGGCCTTCTTGAGAGCTGAACCCTTCAGCACTGCGCGTGTTCATCACAACATGACAAATTTTGGATTCCGGTGATGGCTGGTGAGGACACAATGTGGTATCCAAGTCGGGCTTGTCATAAACAGTTTGACTACAGTTCCCATGAAATGGAATATATATGCACATACAAGAGCAGCTATGTGAGACCCATTGCTGATCAGTGGGATGTGGTTCAAAGACAACACACATTCGATAGCAACCCCTGTTCAGAAGGGTACAATGCCAATAAGGTGAGCCTCTCTGTTATTGCAGTAAACAGTCAGTCACCCACAATTGAAACTTGGCTTCAACCATATCCCTGATCAGGGAAGACTCCACACTGACTCCAGGGTACTCTCCTGCCTCAACCAGTTGGAGAAATATTTTTGCGCCCAAGCCCCACAAGAACCATTGTCTAGTGACTTGTAAGGCTAGTTGAAGTTGGGTCAAAACTTTCGTAGCTTACTATATGTTCACAACTGCGCCACAGCAGGTCACATGCTTCTTCTACTTATAGTCTCTTCGTCTCACAACTCTGGCTTCTACATCATTGCTAGTTGAGGATGCCAACGTCTGGGTGTGAGAGCTAACTCACTTATTGCCTTTTGACTATAACAACAGCCACCCACCATGTTGCAAAAGCGCCTTGCGCATAATTTGAAGCTGTGTGGGAGCTGCCTTCAAGTGTCCTGGCCCAGATTTGGAAGACAAATGCACATCTGTTTGATTGGGGATGTCACCATGAATCAGTGTTTCTATGGCTCCCGCTGGCTGATCGAGTAAATTATGAAGCCAATCACGCTTCTCAGCATCATTTTCAGGCTCGGGAAATGTTTTGTCTTCTGGTCTCCTGTCAATCACTAACATACAGCACAGCCTTACGGCTCCCTGCTTGTCACAGACAAGGCAGATGATCAGTTTGAACACAACTGTTGAGCAATGTACATGTTATCTTGTGTGAAGGCAGAAAGAAGCACAACATACTGACCAATAGCATCCCACCTTAGGATGTGTAGCAAGTTCTTGTCTTATCAGTGATGCTGCTTAGGATTCATGTAGGTACATGGTGCTCTTGGTATCATTCCAAAAGATGGGAGACAGTGGTGACAAGAGTACCTACTTTGTCTTTGATTTGGGGCCTCTCTGACTGCATACTTTCAAAAGCAAGTCCAATAATTCCAATAGACAAACTGCTCAGCGTAGTTCTATGCTCCAAGGATTCCTGACCCACTGATAGATTCTGCAGATACTCAGTCATTATATCCAATTTTGAATCAATCTGATTTGTATTGCCACTGTCAGATGGTGAGAAAGTAGAGCTTTTGTCTTTCAAGTTGCTTTTTGATGCAGATAGGCTGTAAGCTGGCGTCATAGGGGAGACATAGACCTCTCGTTATTTACCCTTTGAGCCTGCAAGCATGGCTTCCAGGAAACGTAGAGCTTATTCCATAGTCATAATTTTTAGGTCAATGATGGGAGCCATGGTCACTAGCAGCTGAGGATAAAACTGCACAGGATTGTACAGCTCAAAGAATAACAATTGATTTGAGTACGCACACTATGAGTTGATAGTGAAACTCACCAATTTCATCACTCTTGTCTTGAGATTGCATAATTGTTCTAATTGTGTCATGACCTTCTGCTATGTCTTTCTCAATTGGACAGCCTACATTGTTGCAATTGTCAATTGCAATGCCGATTCTTTCATCTCCTTCACTGCTGAGATCACCGCGCTACTTGATCTTGGAGGACCTGTATACATAAGGGACTATACTTGTCAATGTAGTTTTAAAATATGATTTCAGAATGGAGACTCTAAGTGAGAAGATGATCTTATCAGGTATTGAAGTCATCAGTCATCCTTTGCAAGTTTCTCCCGGTGTCATACTAGTGCAGGTGTTGATTGCTCTACGTGGGACACCACTGTAGGCTCAGAAGCAGCTTGCACAAGAGATTCCTCCTGTGTTGCTGGTGGCCAATGAATTGGTTGTTGGTTTGAGGGTAGGTACTGAGTGATGTGCAACTGAGTGGAATCAAAGAATCAGGACTTGGAAGATCATGGAGATACATAATCTGATGTAAGCTTCGCAAAACTGACAGCACAAGTTGTTTGCTTTGCACATCTCAATCATACCTTGATTTGGAAAGGTTTGAATACGGTAAGCTATGGTTCTTCAAAAGACTTTGAAGCGCTGTTTTCTTGGTTCCATGTATCCCGGATAGCTTTTGAGGTGCGACCTGGCCATATGCCAGATTACCGTGACTGATTCCAGGGTAGTCAGGGGGTTCCATTGTTTTTGGAGTCTGCCATTTGATGTATTCTTCGTAAAGGAAGGCTTTTTTGGTTTGGACCCAGTTGATGCTTCTTTGCTTGCCAGCATCTTTTAGATCTGTGCATGTGTTGCTTTGAGATAATCAAAATTGGGTTCCACAATATGATTAGTCTGTAGGCATAAAGAGTGAGGTGATGAAAGATAGGCTTCTCTTGTAATTGAAAGGACTTCATGGTTCAACAGATCTCAGGGGACAGAAACCTCACGGCCCTCTGGAATAGTGATGATGTACTCTTGCGGAATTCCGGTTGGCATTGCGGGCTCCATCTGCTCCACAGGGGGAACCATGTAATTGCTATCTATTGGTTGAATACTGGATCAAAGGGTCAGACACTTATATATATGTTACATAGGAAATGGAAGGAATGCCAACATACATTCTGGGGAATCTTGGTTTAGGGATTTGCATTGCCACCACAAGTTGCTTTCTGTTTTAATCTGGTGAGGGAGTCATAGTTGGGTGATGTTGGGTCAATTTGTTCCATGAGGATCAATGCAGGCATATGGGAGATGAAATGTCTGGCGGCTCTTGAGAAGCCTGTGTGTACTGGCGCATTGGCTTAATAATGCTCCCTGTCTTTGAAAGAATGGTACCTGCAGCCAGCCCCAAAATTTTTTTCCTGTGGTTGCTGTGGCCAGGCTGGTCTTGTTGTTGTGAAATTTGAAACTGAACCCAATGATGAGTGAAAACTGGAATTTTGAAACC
This sequence comes from Melampsora occidentalis, assembly GCA_002157085.1. NCBI lineage: Eukaryota > Fungi > Basidiomycota > Pucciniomycetes > Pucciniales > Melampsoraceae > Melampsora > Melampsora occidentalis. The sequence goes on along the minus strand of MWRL01015406.1, from coordinate 5,248 downwards.
ATTGTCAGAGTGGTCAAGGTAGCACATATGATTGGGAATTAGAAGGAAAGACAAGACTACTGGTCTGTCCAATTCAGTGAACAAGAGAAATTGAGGTCTGCCACAGGTTTTGTGGTTTGATGCAGCTGAGATCACACAAAGATAAAGCCCAAGCGGCTTGTCATCAGTGTTGCCACATATTGAATCTCAAGTTTTAACCTTGGCAGTGAGGGTACATTCCCATGGTCAGCTGGGCAGATTAACTGCTCAAGCTGTGATATGTTCATTTCAGGGCCATCTGGGGGTACATTTACAGTGGAGATAGGACAACTTGTTTGTCAAAGCCCATGCCAAGAGGAATCATTGTGTTTCAAGCTCTGAAGCTTGCACATGCAGGTACAATTTTCAGTTTATCTTTTGGATGTTCCAATTCTACTGACCACACAATTTCTTTGCAGAAGCTGGTCCAACTGCACAAGTTGCCACTTATCACACCACACATCATACAAATCATTGGCTACTGGTTTCCAATTTCTATGATGTCCGCCTCGGATATTGCAGATAGATAAGGCGACATGAAGGAAGAGATGGTGTAGCTCACGCCACACCAATGCGTCGAATTAGGTATTGACACTTGCTCATCAAGATTGATATTCAATTTGTGCACTAGATTTCAAAAGGAATGAAATCAAGAAATTTCCCAAGTCACCTTCCTGGGCTGTGCGCAGTGCAGCATTGGCCAAAAGTAAACTGACCGGGCTGTCAATAAGGACTCTTGCACCAGATGGTTCTTTGTGAATCCAGAGTTATTTTGACCAATTCAGGATCATTCATGAAGCTCACTCCAAATTGTTCTAGTTTGCATTTCAAAATTGAGTCTCAATGATCAAGGAGACTAGTTTGTTTGCATCAAAAATCATTGAGTTTAAAAAGAGAAATTGGCTTCAGAGTCACGAAAGATGTTGCTACAAAAAGGACTATCAGGTATTAATACAAAGAAGTTGTCATATGTTAGATTGCAGGAGAAAGTGGAGAATATGTTGGTTTTATCCATCAAGCTAAATCAATCAAGATCCTTTCCCTCTGCAATTCAACAACATCACATGTTTGCATATGGTCGAAGACCTCATGAAAATCCCGATACATTTCAATTTCACTTGATGTGCTTGCACTGATACCACTATGCAGTAGGTTAAAAGCCTATTTGAATGGAAAAACAACGTGGTAAGAGTGGTTTGAGGATACTACAGTAATTGGCGATTGGTCAAAATGTACCATCATCAGTGGTACATGGAGGACTAACATCCTGAGTGGCCACATAGGATCAACAAATCCTTTCAAGCCGTATAGTACATATAAAGAGATAATATGTAATACAATTGTGCTTAAAAGATGGGATAGATGATGAAAACCGATGAAGACCACCATGACAGGATAGATGGATGCAAGTCTGTATAAGGATGCAAAAAAGGAGGTTGTGCTTTAGCTTCATTTGTGCAATGAAGTTCATAATCCAGAAACCTACAGAGTGGTACCAAGAGTCTAGAGAAAAGGAGGTCAAAAGAGTTCAGTAACTTGAAAATAGATTGATAGTGAAAGTAAACCTTGCTCACCATGAGGACCGCTGGAGCAGGCAATCAATTGTGAAGAACTCTGTAACTAATGAGTCAAAGATGTTAGCAAATTGATAACAAGGCATAAACAATGCATGACGTGAAACGACGGTGGAAATGGTTAATTACTGGTACTGGACCGGAGTATGTTATTGGCAGAGCATAAACAGACTGCAATACCTGTGATTATGAGAACAGTTGCAGTTGCTCTGTTCCCCTGACAACAATGGATGGGGTAAGGCATTCTTTGAGTGGATTGAAAGAATTAATGGAGTATAACTTTCAATGCAGCGAACATCAAAAAAGGGTAAGCTGAGAGATGAGTGAAGTGATTTTGGATGGTGATATGAAGAAGTGGGTAAATCGACTAGAGCTGATAGGCCCGGGCCAGTCTCAGCCCTCCACAGCACATGCATAGAATCATGTGCAGCAGTGATATTTCCACTTTTCAGGAGCTTGCCAGTGCGGGCATGTCAAATGCCTTGTTTTTTTTGGTGACCTGACCATCTCTAGACTCTGATGGTTCATGGGCGCCTCAGAAGTATCTCAAGGGTATGCACTTTTTTCTTCCTCTTTGCAAGTCACAGCCTCTATCCATCCTTTGTCAAACTAACCATTGGGGTTGATTTGGTTTTGGACTGCCCAAAGTATCTCCGCTTTTGATCAACCTTCCACCGGTAATCATGATCATAAGATTGCAAACTCAAACCTCATTCAAAACTCTCACACAAAGTATACAAGCGAGTTGTGCACCTGTCATTTGGGCCTGTATATGTAAAGGCCCTAATGACACATCCTCCATTGTTGACCTAATGAGACAGCCTTTATTATTAATGTCATATTGTTGAGCTAATGAATCCCGCCTGCAACTTGGTAAGTTCTTGAATTTTATATGCTTGCTCCTCTGTGGAATTAATTTGGAACATTTTTTGCTGTTAAATCTTTGTCTCATTCATGCATATAGAGTCGATAATTGCCACTACAATTCCCTAATTATTCCCAGTCTTTCATCAATCAAGCCTTACCTAGCCACAAATAAATCACCTCACCTCAATCCTAGGTCACAAATTGATGTCAGAAGTCCGTCAAAGAACAAAGTCAGCAAACACTGCAGGCGATATCTCAACCACTCAGTTGACAGAATTTGATCACATACCATCAGGTATCAATATCTACAACTGGAATTCAGTTGGTATAGCCAGCATTGAGACTATGGAGGCTGGTGGGATTGTGAATCTTGAGGAAAAGGGTACCTAGATTTTTGTGGCCAGAATGTTGTAGGAGTAGGCCAACCAAATTGACCATCAAGTCTTTTCTCATCTGATATGAGAATGGTTGTAAGATTGAAAGGAGATCAAAAGGCAAGAAAGGTGTTGAGATGGTAGGATGGTTGATCCAGTGCTGGCGAATTGTTGTGTAAGGTTTGTTTTCTGACAGCCTGGCCAGTTCAATGCTGCGCCGCGCATGGACCAGGAGGTGGTTTCAAAAATTTCTCACTTTCAGTCCTTTTGCAATCTACTGTAGCTTCTGGGTGTTTTAGCTGTAATAATTCATGCTGTATTCACCTACAAACTCATGGATGATGAACTCATGAACGCTGATTCTGTCTTCGGAGAGATAAATTGGACACATACTTGAGTTGATGGTCTCCCTGCCTCACAAGGGTTGAAAATGATTAGGATTCCAATCTTGAGGTTGTTGACGTCAGCTGATTAGCTTGGGGATGTCGAGATGAGAGCAGTTGTACATTGGCTTGTGCTGCATCACAAGGGTTGTATTGGTTACATTGTTCTCAGCACTGGTTTTTTGAGGAGGGATAGACTATTTGTGTATGCTTGGGTTTTTGGCCACCATATGCGGCCCGGCTGATCTATCTTTACCACAGGATCTGGACATCAAGCAGCGCAGCAGCACACAATCTGAGTTGAAGGAGTTATTTGAAGTGAAAGTTCGGTGTTGGGTCAAAAATTCACAGGATTATAGCTGACGGGATTCATATGATGTATGGTTTTGGTTGCTGGTATGATCATATAGATGCATTAAATTAAGAGTAATTGTGATTGTAGGCTTGCCGGAAGTTACTTGATCAACTAGATTGTTGTTATTGATGTCAATAATTGAGGGCAATACCAAGAGGATGCGTGGAGCTCACAGCAATACCCAACTCCATTTCAGTGAATGGGCATTGTCCCTGCTCATGGATTCACTTATCCAATCCAATCCTTAGTACACTGAGGATCAAATTGGCCATTAGGCAATCTGACAGGTGCTTGGTGCTTGATGTTCAGACTGGAGCTGTGTATTGAGAGTACCAGCGCCAACAGGTTTACTGCGCTAGATTGCGCTGCTCAGCACACATGTCTGTCTGCAAAATCAAAAAAGAAAGCACAATCTATAGAACATTCCGCCCTGAATCTTCAGAACAATTAATCTCCATCATAATCAAAACAATTGATTGCTCATACCTAGTCTTCATCAAATATTCATTTCACTTCAATTCACCAGCAAAAAATCCGCAAACTTTGCAATGAGTCTCAAAGATCCGGAAGGAGCTATTAGTGGGAATCTTAAAGGACATGAGCCAGCCTTCCAACTTTGAGGTGTAGAAGTTGCAAGCTTCTGAAGAGTGTACCAATAGGATAGGAATTGGAGTGATTGAAGGTGAGTCACTGCTTGCCACTACCATGACCTATCAGGAAAATATGGTAACGCGGCCAGCTTCAATACATTACAGTCTTGGATGTCCATCACATCTTGAGGAATAGAGTTCAAAAAGTCAGCTTCACATTCAATATCCTCATCTGGGGGAGCATTTTCTCATGAAGTGTGTAAGTGTCAGGGGAAGCAAGACAAGCTGATGCAGAGATTGGGGGGGTCCCACTCTAGCTATGATTTTGATAGCATCTCAATTGATACTTTCAACATGGGCTGTTGGAAGCCGCTTCACGCTTGACGTGACATTCCCCGCCGGAAATCCTGGCAAACATCAAATTCTAACTTACAATCATTCTAACATTTATATTAGATCTCAACAGATGGATGTGCTTCCTTCCATCTTCAGACAGCTTTCTGTTTGCTACTGAAGCACGTTGATGACTTAACTTGTAGGCTTCAGCTTCACAATGTTTGGTTCGTTGAGTGACATGACATGTGAATAATGGTCTTTATATGAGGCAGGAGGGGCCTGTGGTTTTGGATTCAAACACTGCGAGATTGAGCAGAAAATGAGTCACTGATATACAGAGTGAGATCTTGAACATGGATTTGACTCCATTCAAATTTTGACATGGATCTTGATGTGTCTACCCATACACCTCCTTCCTTTGAAAATGAGGGATGTCTAAAATGTTTCTGAAGCTTGCCTTGCATGCCTGAAAGGTTGCTTGCTTGGCCTGCGGGGGTACCATAATTCATCAGTCTGAAGTTTGGCTGGGAGAAAGCTTCAATTTTTCTTTGATGTAATGAGAAAGCCCAAAGTTTGTTCATTTCATGAGCAATGGTTCACACTCCGTAAGCTTCCAATCTATTATGCCGCCAGCTTTGAAGGTGGCTGGCATTGCGGCATTTTGTTTCTCAAGCTTTTGACTTGACCTCAAGGCTACACTACCAGCATAAAGTAATTTCCCCACTTAAAAGGGGATTCAATTTACATAAAG
>MWRL01015398.1:0-11402 GCA_002157085.1 Melampsora occidentalis | reverse complement strand
ATAGGTTCGGTTAAAAGTTTACTTTGTCTAGTGATCCCATTAACTAATCCAACCCACCCATCGAAGAAAAACAACATTAGAATCAATGAAATGAAATGATGAGTCTTGATAAAATCGTTTTGAGAGAAAACCACCCACTTTGATTATAAACACTACCACGCATCTTAGCTTTATCATAATATGCAGGCCACTCATCTTTCAATTGGATCTCCGATTTCCGCAAGTCTTTGAAGTATGCTTTACATAGATTTTCATGTTGTTGTGCATCTAACCAAAAATCTAATGAGTCTTCTGCTCTTTCTCGTTGTAGGTATAAGTAAAAACAATAACTGTTGAGATGAAATTTGAGGTTTTTTTGAATCAATTGTATATGGTTCGATGGGATGTGGTTTGTTCGGTTTTGATTCGGAATGGATGTGGTTTGTTGAGTGTTGATTTGATGTGATTCGGATTGAATTGATATGATGTGATTCGAATTGGGTTTTGGTATTTTAAGAATGAATATGAAAATGGTTTGATTAGTTTTTGATGAGAAAGTGGTTTTTAGGATGAGATGAGAAATGACTGAAACTTAACAGATCTACAGGTGGTCTAGTTTGTCTTGCTAATACTTCTTGAAGAGTAGGTAATCGATTTCTCGTCATTTTCTTTTGCTTGGTTGTTGTTGTTGTTTGAGTAGTAGTAGCAGTAGTAGTGGTAGGATGAATTGATTTGGTATTGTTGATGATGGTAGATTGTGGATTTGAAGTTGACATGATTCGGTTCGGTTCGATTAATTTAAGATTAAGAAAGATGGTTTTGTATCTCTCTCTCTCTCTCTGTTTACCGATCTGAATTTTGTCTTGACAGGGATGCGTATTTCGTTGATTGATTGATTGTTTGAGAATTAGTATAAAACTTGTTAAATATGTTATAGTATGCTGTAGTATGTTTAAGTAAGAATGAATGAAATGAAACAAATCATAAAAAGAAACAAGTCATTTGGGATTTTGAAGAGAAAGAGAAAGAGTGTTGAAGTTCAGTTCAGTTCAGATTAACTTCTTTTCCTTCTTGATCAACTCATTTCTCATTTCTCATTTCTCAATTCAATTCAAATTTCCATTTTAATTTTAATTTCAAACAGGGAACTCAATTCAAATGTCTCAATTTGATTTAATGCTTTAATTTTCAAATGTTTTTACTCACTCTCTCTTTTAACCACTTAAGCCTATGTATACCCTAAACTCTGAAAACTAAAATCAACCTCAACAGCCCCATTTCAGATCTCAATCTCAATCTCAGCTTTAAGACCACCTGAATTCATGGTGATGGCTTCAAGTTGGATCTATCAATCTGACTCTCCAAATCATGTCCTTGTCACTCTTCAGATCTAGATCTCCTGAAAAAGAAACTTCAGATTACACTTGCATTTCACCCCATCATCTTCAGTTTTCAACCCCAATAACAGCTTTGAATTCCTTGATCATCACCAAGCTCACTAATGAGTTTTCAGCATGTGAGAACAACTTCCAGTCAACTCACCCTTTCAAGTCATTTGATGCTCATCTCTCCTTGATCTTCCTCTACACCAAAAAGGTACTCTTGGAATCGATCAACTCGTAGTTTGGGTTTTGGAGAAAAAATCACATTGCAAATCTTGAAACAAAGAGAGTAAATCCTTCCTAATTCAATATGCAAAAAAAAAGAGTGAAAAAAGAGATAATAGATAGCTTAGTATACAAGAGAGAGAGAGAGAGAAACGAAAGAAAGAATTCGATCTTTGAAAACCAAAAAAGAAGTAAAGGAAAACAAAAATTAACCAAAGAAAAAAAGCAAAAGAATCCGAAATCCCAAATAAAGAAACCAAAGAAAAATACTTCAAGTAGTAGTAGTAGTAGTAGTAGTATGATTAAGACCATCTTCAAGCAAATGAATTCTACTTAAAGCCGAATCCAATAAAACTTTATCATGCATCCCATCTTTAAATCCAGCAGAAGTATTGAAGATATCGGATTTAAACAAAGATTTCTGAATGATCAAATCAGGAATGACTGAAAAAAGTTGAGCCTTATGTAGTCTTGCTAAATACATAAAGATTTCATCGATCGGTTGTCCTTCATCGGTAACATAGACGTCAGGTCTTTTATTGGATAATAAATCAAGGATTAGTCTTCTTCCTTTACGTGATAGTGCGTAACCGTGTCCTCCTATATATGTATATATATATATATCAAATCAGAATAGATCAGTTGATGATTTGGAAACTGATGGTGATGAATTTTGTTTACCTTGTGGTTCGATGGATTTGTAGATATAGAAATTCGATGTTCTAGGATCTCTGCCATGTCTTGATTCATCACTAAAATCGGTATGACCAAAAAAGATCATATCCCAATCCTTCGGAACATCTCGTAGAATCGTTCCTGCTAAATACTTAAAAGCAGATTCGAAATCTACATCATCTTCATACAAACCAAAAGCAAAAAAAAATCATCAGCGAAGAAAAGGATGATTGGTTTTGGGTTGGGATTCAAGGGAATCACCTTCTAAGATCAAAGTCAATTCATCATGATCATCTTCAGCTGCTTGGATTGCAATCTGATGTGACATCCTACAAGCCACATGACCTACTTCAGCAATTTTCTTATCAGCTTTAGTTTGATTTCCCACTCGATTGACAATCTCAATTACTCTTGGATCATTATATAAGATTGCATCTGAAAAAATAAAATTTAAATTTAAATAATCATTTAGTTTTTTCATATGATTCCTTCGATCAGTTCTTGATTTTAATGAAACTACTCGGATTGAACTAAAGAATGGTAAGGTGTTGGTGAGTTGGTTTAAGCTGTTGGATGAAGCTTCTTCTTGAGCTGATTTTAGTTTGTTTTGAAATAAGTAGGTGTTGAAGAATGAAGGTGATGGTGAAGAGGTGGTGGTGGATGTGGTTGGAATGGAAAAGTTTGAAATGAATGTTCTTGTGATTAAAATGACGGTGATTAAGATGGTTGAGATTGTAAATGCCCATGGTGAGAGTGATTTATAGCTGTTTGTCCAAGCAGATCCGAAGGGAAAAAAAAAGTGGGAAGTGCAGAAGGTTCAGTATGAAATTAGTGTTTATGGATTTGTTTCAAGACTGTAAGAGGCTTGGTTACTTGGTTTTACCTTTCGTTATCTTTTGGTTTAAATGAAGAAAACATTGCAAAAAGCTTTCTTTGGGTTCTCTCGTTCGTATGGTAGGTTTTTCCCTTGATAAAGTTGGATTAGTTGATTATGAGGATGACCGTTAATGAAAACTTTTCAGCAGTCAAAATCAAATCATTCAGAAAAAAAGGAGGTACATAACGGAGTTTATTGTACATACAATAGAAATCTAAATGAACAGTTCACAAAGTTCAAAAGGTTAATTATTCAAATTTGAATTTGAACTGGATCTCTTTTATTTAATACAGCGAAAGAAAGAACGAGAAAAGAATTGTGAGAATTAAATTGGATCCGATTCGAGATCTTTACAATTTGAAAATCTTATCGTACAGTACAAAAAGATGGCTTGCCCACTTTTGCCCGCAAGATCCGATCAGATGGCAAGGACGAGCGCGGAATTTGGGCCATCGAGATGGTGCTCAGAACTTCGAAAATCTAGGTTGGTCGGATTTGGTTCGCAAGGTGAAAGAGCTCTGCGGTTGGCAAGCTCCGAGCAGAATATGTAGGCTGGGGTCACTGTCAGTGATGTGGGATGCGGGATGAGCTTTTCTACATCCTCATCATTCTTCTGATTCAAAGATAACCTCTAAATCTTTGATTGCATGGAAAACATCCAACCAGATCCAACCATGAACCCAAAACTGCAAATGCTGATCTATGTACAATCACCTTTTTTTTCTCTAGACTTTTCAAAAACAAGAACAAAAACAAACACTTCGAAGTACAAGATTGGTAAAAATCGTTTGTATAACCAAGCCATTTAATTATTCCTTACATACCTTACAAACGTGACATAGAAGGCTGAGTTGTTATTTCTGACAAGATATCTTCAAGTTGATTTAAAAGCTCAGGATTATGATTTTGTAATCTTTCAACTAGTCTTTCAAGAGATGTTGATTCTTGTTCTTGATCCTTAGAATTTAGATACATTCCAATTCTAAATTGACTTAAACCACTTTCAGTTACTTGGTCTTTTACTTTCCAATAATCTATCACTGAACCCAATAAGTCAGTTGGGACTTTTAAGACTTTGATATTTTCACCTAATGGAAATTGAATCATCAAGTGAAAATCAACATCAGATGCTCTGAATCTCTTGAAAGGAGTTTGGAGTGAATTAAAAAATAAGTTCACTTACTTGCTTCATGTTTGGTTTCTACTGTCTTATATTCATCTGATGCTTTCACTTTTCCAATGAAGAATTTTGCAGTTGCTCTACTTGAACTTGGATCTTTCTGCAAAATGGAAAAAGATAAGAAGATAAGAAAACCAAAAAAAACCCAAAAAAACCTTTTGGTCAAAAGTGATGCCAATAATCTCATGATTCAACATACAGCTTGAGTACCACTCTCGTGTAGAATTTCGGTTCCATATTCTTGAGGTTTTGAACCTTTTCCACCCATCTGATCTCCAACTTCCTCAAGGAATCTGATAAAGCTTAAATGTCAATTTTTGCAAATCATTGTTGAACATCTGATTATGAACTTACTCTCTTTGGAAAGCGTGGATTGGCGTCTCTCCTGCATCACGGAGTCCTGCCGGAGCCTCAAGGATCCATTTGTTTAATGGTACCCTATATTGTATTAAAAGTGGAACATAAGGCTTTTGTCCTTTGCTTTCAACCTCTACCAAACCCGAAACACCTGGAAATCCCCAATTAGTTGTAGGATCAGCCTTCTATCAACCCATATTATGTGATAATAAAAATGTTTCTTACTGTCTATTCCAATATCGTCTCTCCTGGTTCGCTGCACACTGTTTTATAGCAAACCCGTGTGATTGGGATGAGCTTTTGACTTTACAATCTTGGTTTGCTTGACTTACAATAATTCATGAGCCAGATTGTCTCCAGATTTCCATTCAGCTTCTAAAGTGGGTAAAAATTTACTTCGGTTCATGGTTTTGATTTTAGTGATATGTGGTAAATTTTCAGTTGGATATATGTTGTCCACTTTTGAAGATAGACCTAAGTTTCCCCCAACAGAAAGTCCATTTGGAATGGTTCGAATCAAAGTCTTCAATCAGTTATGGAAACCAAAAGATATAGAGTATGGCTTTAAAGCCGAAGTAGAAAAGTGATGGTTTGAAAAAAACAATGACTAACCCGTCTTATCTTGATTGAAATCTTGAAATGAAGTGCTTGGTTTAAGAGATTTACACGATTCTAATGTTCTCATCAAACTTGTACTAATCGGTGTCTTTGATTCAGATTCAGATCGGATTGAATTCCAAGAAATCCCCGCTACTAAATGTGATAAGCCAACATGTACAACATATTCATTTTTCTCGAGATATTTGATCACTTCGCTTAAGTCAGCTACAGGGACTTTAATGATGGTTTCGTGTTCCCCTTGAGCAAAAAAAAACATCGAATAGAAACACCGTTTGTGAGATTTCATCATAGGAGAAAGAATTCGAATCAAGGATTTACCGTGTGGTAAGTTGAGTTCATATCCTCTTGGTGCAGTATACCTAGCAACAAAGAATTTAGAGGTAGAGCTTGTGGCACCTGGATCGATCTAGATGATTATAAATCCAACATCATTGATTAATATAACATCAATAATCTTTTTCAAAGAACTTCGAACCCAAGAAACATACTCCTTCTAAACCACCTTGAAATAAGACCTCCATCTTATGTTCATCTCGAGGACTTCCATTATCAAAGAATCTTCAATATCACGAAGCATTCAAAGTGATCAATTCTTGACACAGACCAAGAATCATAATCATGCTTTTTCTTTGGCTTACTGTTTAATCGAATTCCATGAATCTTTATTTTGGTCATGAAGGATTTCGGGGGCTCCAATAACCCATTGGTTTTGTGGTACTTGATAACGAATCATGATTGGATAATAAGCATCTTCTCCTTCGATTTCCACCCTGACTAAACTCTGAGCGCCTATATCAAAATCACGGAATTACACAATCAAAATCGATGGCATTGGCTCTTTATAATCAGATTTGTTTCTTTTGATTCGAGAAAAATGATGAAAAACCAAAGTCTGCACAAAAACCGATGGTGAAAATACACAAAAACTTACTTCTAACTTTTTCACGAGAATCTCCAATCTTTTCATAACTAATTCCAAATCAAAAGCTTAATTTAAAGAAGAAGGTTCTATGAAGGAAGTCAATTATTTAAGACTTACAATTCCCAAAATGATTGACCTTTACCATACCCTTGATCCCATTTAACCAGTTTACATTCCATCTTTGTTCCCTTGACCGTTGTTTTAAACTCTTTAATATGAGGTAAATTCGAATCCGCGTTCGAATTTCGAACCGCCACAAACTCCTCTTTATCAAAGCAAAGATATTCAACCATATAAGTCAGAGATTTCAAGTTACTTTGACGATGATTAGCTCTTGAAAATGTTTTATTACTTACCTTCCACTGTTTTTGCTCTTCGATAATTCTCAACTCCATCAGCTTTCATAATTCCTCCATATTGTAGATCGTCTTTTGGAAATCTTTCAGAAAGCCTCAAGTCTTTAAGATTAACCAATTCTTTAACAGAACTACCTTCCATTCTCTTGATTAACGTTGCGCCATCAACTTCAGTTAAAAGTGGTCCGAACAAACCAAGAACAATCATCAATGCAAGCTTAACATGAAGCTTTAATTGTGATCTCATCTTGAGCTGGATATCTTTTTTCGACGAATTTATGGAGAAAGTTGAGTGTCGATAAATGTAAGATGGATTCTTTGATGAATGAATGAATGAAAGGCTTTCGGATTTTCAGAGGGATGATTCTTGAGAAATGAAGGCTATGACTCTTGAAGCAAACCGGATCAACTACGCAGATCTCTTGGTTCCTTCCATCGAATTCAAACTTGAAACCCCGCGTAGTACACACATTTCATCATGACACAAATCTTTGCAGTCTTGTACTTCCATTGCAGTGGGGAAGACAAATTCTTTCACAAATCTATTGCTCGGCGTTTCTTCATCCTGACCTCGTACTGCGTCGGCAGACGATCTCCATACATCTCTAACTCGAACTGGAGCGCAAGTTCTGCAAAAATCAAAATCAAAGTTATCAACACGAAATCTTTTCATCGCTTTTTGTGTTTGCAGAATATTCGATTGAATTCAAATAGTGAATCATAAGCAGTCAAAGCTAGTTGCAATGATCGAAACACCCGTCTCGAAAATATGCGTTTGATGTCCTATTTTGTATCTGAGTTTGAAACCAGAAAAGCTGTGTAACCTGAGTGCACAGCCAGACGTATGGATAAAAGTTTATTGATCTACAATCTTTCTCCGACCGATGAAACCATCGACCATTTTTTCTGACCTTTGTATGTAGATGAATAAGACGAGGTGAACTCCTTGCGCAGTGCATGCTTATACCTCAGGCTCTAGAGGAAGAGGAAGGGACTTAGCTAAGCTGGTACATAGCGCGTCCTCCACGGATGAGAGACATCGATCTTCTGGATTTTTTTCTTAGCCTTCGTTATCTTCTCGTTCATCATCTTCTCATGAGATTCACATCAGTCAGGCATAAGTACTATTGACAATGACAGCCACGCTTTAATCACCAATCTCTCTTTGATCTCTTATACCAGTACACTTTTGTCGTCTCTCTCTCTTTGCCAATGACATGTTTGTTAGAGTAGTCAAAACTTCAGGTCAGGGAAAAGTAATATTCGAGTGGAAATATTGTAAAAAAATACATATATTTTAAGCTAGAGTCATGTATGCCAGTGGTGAGCTGCCCTACTCGGTCTGCTTTAGTATCCATCAATGGGAATATACATTATGAACATGAATAATGCCAAGAGTCAAGTCTGTTCTGGTACGAAAGCTTTGAGCCATCATCACCCATTTGAGAGCATGTCTGCGGGATTCCTTAGAAATTCGCCAGGTAAATGCTTCTGAAGATAAGCAGTGTATACATTTGAGTTTCTGCACTACATAGGTTACAACACGGGCAAAGAAACATCTACAAAGATTTGAAGATCCATTTGATAAATTTGGAAGGAATTTGCCAAGGGATGCAAACTGAATCCCTTAACACATATATACCAGTCCTTTCGGCTCTTCAAATTGCTCCGATAGATTCTAAAAGGTTGCGAATTCAGTAATATCAGTATCTTGCCAGATGACTTTCTACAGAGGGTGAAGAGGACGAAGCATCACCTTTTCAAGTCTTTCCAGAGCAAGGTGAAATGTGTCGATTCGGCCATTACGGTCCCAAGACTGATCGTAAACGAAGTCCAATACAGTCTTGCTAAGTTTTTGGAAAACAAGAGTGTGATGTAAGGGGAAAACCTCGGGATCATGCTTATCAGCGAGAAGATGTCGGTATAGCTTCTTGTCCTTATTCTTGAAGGAGATAACGTGAAGGATGTATTCTACAAGGACTTGATCCGTATTAGGCTCGTGATGAGCGTATGATTGGGCTTTCAAAAGCAGCATCTTCTTGAAAATTCCGTATAACATAATAGTCTCTTTGTATCCTTCGAAACATCTCCCAATCGCGCCGTATTTAGCACCAGTGACCTCACCTTTAATAAGAACACCTTTAGATACCAAAACGTTTGCGAGATTATTTCTATACTTCTCTGCATCCTGATCTTCGTCTTGATTCGAGTCCAAAACAAATGGTTATCAGTGATTGGTACCTCATCCTTGAATGTGCGTTCACCTCGACCTACTTTTACTCAAGATCAAGTACTCCAGGTCTTTTGAAGCAAACCAAGCTGGGTCCATTCGACCACGACGATACTTCAGTAACTTATTGTAGAGTTTTGGAACCATTTGGGGATCTGCATTCAGTCGTCCATCAAGCAATGAATAGATATTTGGTTTGAGCTTGGAAAGTAAGTTCAGTACCCTCAAACATCTTCCTGCGTGTGAGATCGATATCTGTGCTTCGTCTACCAACACTTGCAAGGTTTTTCTGACTTGTTGGACATCGAGATTTTCTACATATTTGAATCGTTGCATAAGAGCCCTGAGGGCTGGAGGCTGTCTTTCTTCAAGTTGAAAGCGTACGTCATTCGTAACAATTTGCTCACAAAGTTTTTCCTTCTTGGTCAAGTCTTTGAATTTCAGATAGCTCTCGTGATGATGTTCCTCGAGATGTAGTATCAATCTGATCGTGTTTTTTCTCTCATCGAATCCATTCTTGTTTTGTATTTTTCGGCGATCCAGATGACTGCTGATCAATTCAATCAATGACGAGGCTTTCTGCGGATCTATTGGACTGTTCAAGTTGATGAAAGCAAGATAAATTCTTTGAAAATCTGCTGATGGGCGCACGGAGGGCATGCCTATCTGTCTTTGGATATGGTGCACTATGGATTCCCTTTCAATGGCCTCCTGAATGACTGTGATAGATAAAAGATGATGAGAATCCACATAAACATACACAGAAGAGCATCATGTTGCTTACCATTTTCGGATGTTTCTAGGTGTGGATTTGACCACATCTCTTCGATCACTCTTCCCAAATCTTTATCTGCACAGAGAAACACGCATTTACACACATTATGGCCTCAGTAATTGAATCATCGTTGTATTGAAGTCATGAATAGCTTACTTTGCAGAAAAAATAATAGAAAATGTCCCCGAGGCCGACCCAAGTCTTTGGCTTCCCATACTTTTGGGATTGCAGTGGTCATATGCTCCGGAATCTTAGATCTTAGATATGAGAGAACCATAACGGACCAAATCCGCTCCGCTGTATTCATTGAATCATTCTCAAGGGAAAGATAGAAAACGTTCATCGTAGAAATCATATGCTCCACTTCGGCTTGCGTATCACACTGATGAAGACCGAATCGAGAACCTAAGTGCATAACGGCGCTAGCCAACGATTTTACTTCATGAGACTCGGATTCTTGAGCCTTTTGAGCAACACCAAAACAGATTTCCCAGCTGGTTGAAAGCCTCTCTTGTGTTGAGGTTTGCGGAATCAAGAGACTTTTGAGTGCTCCTGTTGTTTTAAAAAGGATGGAATTGACACCTCTGAGGTTCTCTGTACTGGTTCCCGCTGCGGAATACTTGATGGAGTTTTTTGGAAGAAAGGAATCAGAAACTTCTTCATCAACTTTGTCGAGCCGCTTGTAAGAACTGTCCAACAAAGGTTTATACAAATTGAAGGAAAATAGTGTGGGGGTTAAACTTATTATCACCATCAGACAGAGTAAACGAAAAGAAACATGTGCCACCATCATTGTCTGTCAGTGGTAAGTTGTGGTTGAGGGATTTGATTGAGAATGGCAAAATAATTATTGTATGTGGTTATTCAAAATCTTCTATATAGCCCCAATCAAAGACCAAGTGAAAAGATGTGTCTAACCAAGTACATGTTTCACTCAAGACAATTGCAACACCTCGCAGCAAAACTTGAGATACTCAGAGTCATAAGTTTGGTATCACAGTTAATAAAGTATCATATGTACTGAAATTGGCACAATCTCATTGTGTAATGGTTGTCAAACCTAACCAAAGCCAAGAGACAACAAAATCCCTTGCTTTGACTAGATGCCCGCTTCTCCAAGGTATACTAGTCTCCTTATTTGACTTGTTCAGATAGTGTTATATGCAATAAATGCCAAGATGTACTTGAAAAAAAACCTAACTAAGTCCCTCTCTGTCGGGCCACAAATGTTGGAGAGGTTGAATGCAGAGATAAAAGAGAGAAGCCAGGAGAGAGAATGAAAACTCCATTACAATTTATAACATCATATTTATCTCATTACATGGGGCATCTTTTCCTTGCCTGGTTACTTAACTAGGTGAGGGAAAGGATTACAGGAGTTAGTTCTCTCTTTAAGTGCAAGACCTGAATTCTTTTAACAGTTTGCAAAGACCTTCTCTTGGAGAAACTCTTCTGATTGCGGGTGGAACTCTCTTTTTAAAGGAGAGTTCACCAAAAGATTTATCTGTTTGGTCTTGCGTACCATGTATTTCTTTACATCTGTTGGTTCTGTCAGGGTGGGTAGGTGGTCAAAAATGATTGTTAGTTTGTAAATATGAGGATTGTTATTGATTTGTAAGGATTTGGGTTAGGAATTTTGAAAGGATGTTTGGTTTATTCATAATAGAGGTTAGATTGTTAGAGAGGAAGAAAGGGTATCTGGGTCTGAAATCTAAATTCTTAGACAAAGGATTGGAACACACATTCCTGTGTGCTTTCCTTATGGGTCTACTCCTCATTGGAGAATAGATCGCTGGGGTGCCCATGTTCGGGTGTGTGTTTGA
>MWRL01015350.1:0-10067 GCA_002157085.1 Melampsora occidentalis | reverse complement strand
ATTGTAACCCGCTTGTTATTAGGCAAGTTTTCGTGTCATCAATCTCTCGCAGTCGAGCCGAAGTTTATCTTCTTGATTCTATAGGACTTTTTGAGGGAGGGATGCTGCCTGGAATGGTAAGCTTGAAGCTAGGAAGGCAAACATTTTAATCGAGCAACTTCCAACGATTTGTATTGTTTCATCGACTTTAGGTACTATATCTCTCCACACTCTATAGGAAAAGTGAGTTGCAGCTCAGAATCGGTATCCTCATATCATGCGTTGCCTTGGGAGGTGCTTTTAGTGGGCTTCTGGCTTATGGAATTCAGCAAATGAACGGAATCAGGCATCAGCCTGGGTGGGCGTAAGTCTTACGGTTAAATCACTTTGCTCTTGATTTCTATGCTTGACAGATGTATGTTTCTGGCGTGTTTGCATAGTTGGGTCTTTATATTAGGTGACTTCTAGCCTTTATCTTCCCTTTGTGCCACATGGGAATTGACTGACCATCGCATCATGAACCGCTATTGAAGAGGGGCTTTTGACGATTGTGCTTTCGGTTATCGGCTGGTTCATACTTTGTCCAAGTATCGCATCCGCCAAGTTTTTAAATGCAGATGAGAAAGATTTTGCAGGTCAGACTCTCCCATGGTTCTTCGACATGTGTGCCGTCCATTGATGCCTGAAGATAAAATTTATTCTTTGTCTGCACTAGCTGACCGGCTTAAAATACATTGTGATATGTATCAAGTCCGAAGCCATTCATGGTCACGCGGTTCACAAAAATGCTCCATTCGAGAAGATGATCAGAAAGCAGACCGGAATTGGCGCTCTTGCGATCACTCTGACAGCCCTGATGTAGAGCATTTCGAATGGGCTGAAGTGCGCCGTGGGCTTAAGGATCCCCAAGCTTGGATGACTGGACTTGCTGTAATGGCACTCTTGGTCGAGTTGTATACTTTTAGCTTCTTTCTGTGAGTTGAAACTGTCATGAAAGGTCATGGATTGATAGACAGATTCTTTTATGCTGTATATTCACCACGACCAAGCACATACATGAGTATTGACAGTCATCCTCCCTTTCCTTTCATCTCAATAGCCCAACTCGTGAGCTTGGAGTCTTATTCTGTAGCCGACTTGCACATGGCCTCTTACAAAACTCTAAAATCACACAGTAGTGAGAGATATGGGGTATGCTGGCGCCAAGGCGCAATTATTTTCTACGTATCCGTACTTACCCGCCGCAGGGATGGTCATAGTGGTGGCTCTTGTCTCTGATAAAGCTCGGATTCGTGGGCCAATCGTATTGGTGTTACTCCCTATCAGTGTTGCAGGATGTGAGCACCAGGTTTATAAAACTTGAAAGCTGCCATGTATACGGCAGTTTATGAATTCACATGCTGAAATGATTTATTCCTCCTATGTCACCCTTTTCCCAGATATCATGGCATGCCTTTCAAGAAGTCCGAAGGCTCGATACGCGAGTGTGTTCTTCATGACTACCGGGATATTTCCCTCTTTAGCTTGCTTTCTTACTATTCTTCCAAGCAACTCTTCTGGAGTTACTAAGAGAGCTACTACCATCGCAGTTCAAATCATGGTATGCATGTTATGTATCTTCTCAAAGATATCGAAGTTCCTAATAAGAAATCTTTTGCCCCCAGATCGGAAATCTAGCCGGATTCGTAGCTCCTTTTGTTTACACAAACGCTGCGCATCAAGGACCACGATTTGTGACGGGGCATACAATTGCACTGGGCTTTGTTTGTATAGCCTGGGTATTTACGGCAGCGAATGTACTTTATTGCTGGAGAGAAAACATTGCTCGCAAGACTGGAAAGAGGGACCACATAGCATGGGCGTATCGGAAACAGCGAGATGAAGGGAAGATCAAGTCACCAATTGGCGATCGTGATCCAACATTCTTATATACCCTATGATAGGAACTTCGTCTCTGAATCTATGTACTTGATATGACACGCGTTTTCAGCGAGTACTTTTTGCTTGAGCCCTATATTGTGAAGCCTCTGGAGACTGTGTGAGTGGCAGGAACTTTTGAAACAGCCCAAGGATGACCATCCCCTTGCAGCTAAGCTTCTCATATTATGAAGACCAACAACATAAGGCCTGCTTTCGCCATCTGAGAAGACATTGTGATCAAGAAGCAAATTATGACAAGTGTGATGTTCGCTATCAAGGCAAGCTTTTTTTATTTTGATCTCACATGTCTTGTCCCCCAGCCAAGATAGGCATGCCTACAGACCCTGGCCTTATCTGAGTTGGTCCCACTGGTCCACTCACTCCAAGAGGTCAAAGGACACAAATCTTGGTGCTTTTGGCACACTTGAGGCCCCCTTTACAGTCTCAATCAGAAGGATGAAGTACACTTCATTTGGAAGACACAGACCCACAAATTCAATGTTGAGCTACACTGGGTGCCCAAGGGTTCAAGCTAATAACATTCATTCCCTTCAATCTTCATCATCACAGCTGATCATCATACACAAACTCGAGTTGAAGTGAACATTCAAGCATATTGCTGGTGACCTCACAGCTCACATGTGGATGACATAATGGGCCATTGATGCAGCGTTGGAAGGCAAATAGCTATGTGTTTTTGACTTTTAACTTTCTGAGAAAGCTCTAAAATTTTAAATCAGATGATATATAGAGACTTTTACATACTTTACCACTAACCCTCCAAGAGTTTTTCTGTCTACAAAATCCTTCATGCGGTTACAGCCACAATCCATTCATCTGTAGAGAACAATCATCAGATGCCATCAATTTGAAATACATATCACTCTGCTTTGCTTTTTCCCTTTAGGCCACTTCCATGGATTTTGGATAAGATAACATGACTAGCACTGATGGGATTCCTCTTTCGTCTTGCTCTCAATTCACTCAAAGCTGTTCGTCCACTGAGGATGAGTGGTAAGGTGAGCAAGAAAGCAATCGGAAGGTATTGATATAATCGGAGTGAGGTCCAGTAGGTTAAGATCATGACTTCTTGAGAAGCGATTGTAGCGAGAAAGATAATGGTTGAGGTTGATGAAGGACCTAAAAGTTTGAATCCAGGTGTGGAAGCACTTGAGAGTGTTGACCACTGAGAAAGGAAGCATCAAGGAACAGTCAGTATTGCTTCTAGTAAAGGGATATGCACAATCCAAAAGGTTACAAAAAGTGACTTGAGAATACTTACAGCTGACAGAAGGATAAACCAAGGTGAGAGTACCACTGCGGTGTAAGCCACGCTGATGATGGGAGAAATTGGCTTGCGAGGTGCTCGGAACGTCCACTCGATCGGTGGTTGAGGAGCATACTTTTCCAACTCCAGGTTGGAAGGTGCTAAGGATTTGTGTACATGTATCAGCATAACCCAGTCAGGGCAGTGGTCAATGGAATTTCGGTGAACTAGGTACACACGTGAGCCATCCTTGGTGTCCCAATATGGGTAAGGGAGTATCATGTTGGATGGGATTTGAATATTTGCGAGAGTCTTTCGTAAAGGCTTGTGTTTGGGAGAAGGGTCGGCCAGTACGATTTCCAATTGGATCTTGCCTTGCTCACTCAGGCTGAGAAAGTCCGTCGGAGCTCGGGCGAGGTCCTACAATGTCATATATTGAGCGAGTAACGACGTAAGTGAAGCCCCTACGAATCAGAGGTTCGGATGATGACGACTGACCAATTCCCATTTGGCTTTTCCAGCACCCCTCACTTTGATGACTGAGGTCCAGTGAAGCTTTGTATCAACTCCGGTAGCCAGGAGAAGAACTTGATGGGGAGTAAGTCCTTTAGACTCTTTTCCATCTGAAGAACTTCCAGTGATATGAAAGGTAAGTTTGAGTACGTTTTCGGCAGTAACTGAAAGAATCTTGTTCGATTGACTGGCAGTTGATGAAACACTACAAGAATCGATCGTATGCACATCAAATAATGGTTCACTCGTTAGCCTAGACCTGTGCCAGAAAACATCCGAGGACAATCGGACGACTCACTCTACCTTGTCAGCAGTAATGCCACTTCCGTCAGCTACCACCAATTGACCATCTTGAAGTACAAAATCGCATGTCACAGAAGCAATCGTGGCGGCCAGGAATAGCAACCAACCGATCCCAAACGGAAAACCAGAACGCATGTCGAGTATATGAACTTTCCCCAAAGTATACTTGATCGATAATTGGTTCAGCTACTGATTACGCGTTAATCAATGTTCTCTTTGGTAATCAAATGTTCTTCAAGGATTGGCTGTTGTTGGAGGAATTCTTTTAGGGAGACGTGGATGTTGATCGGTCACTACAGTCCCTGTGTAATACCATACACATGCAATACCATACCCATAATATTCCGATTCTTCTCATTGTATTTGCATAGTATTAAGCTGGTTGAACAGCAAACTTTTCCAAGTTCCTCACTCCTCGCGGCTTGGATGAACAGGGTGGCGTGAATAGATAGCACCAACGCACCCAATGTGACGCCTTAATTTGGCCTTGCAAGGACAGGGACCAATATGGCCATGAGAAGGCAAGAAACAGATAGCTAAACGGCCAGAATGCCGATGGTCCGCTATTGGAAATTCTCCTCCAACACAAATCACTACGATGGGACAAGGAAGATGACGAGAGAAAATCGTGAAGCTTATCCCCCTTACATGAGCTCTTGATGGTTACTCAGAAGTAAGATGCTTGCAAATGATCCTGGTTTACGCTTGCGATTCTGTAGAGCTTGCAATTGGCATACATGATCGTTGGAAGTGAGACGGGCACATGCAACTATCTTTTATTGAAAGGAAGGGCGGATCAACTCCTATTGAATCTAAAGTGATCACGAAGATAAATGTAAACTAGAAATCACAAACAAACAGCAGTTGAAATGTTACTTGATTCTGAGTTTACCACAAGGGTCTGCTTTCTTGGCAAAACCTTTCAAGGAGGAAGGTCTCTACTTGGCTCAAGGAGCAAGCTGAGGCAGGGGACAAGAAGAGCGGAGATTGATGCAGTACACCAAAGTTGTGCACAGTTATGGTTAAAGAGCTTGTTCAGCTGAAGTCTGAGGTTGAAAGAATGTGACTTTGATCAATGTGATATTGAAGGAGTGCCCAAGTGTCATAAGTTTTCATTGCATACAGCTCTTCTTAGGTGTCAATCCTTGTGGTTTTTGAGCTGTTCTTTGCCATCCCTGATGTGAATCTTGGTCAAACATCCCACAAGGGATTCCAGTTGGACTTTTAAGAAACTTGGTGCCTCTTTTGAGACAATCACAATTAAGTTGGAGTGTCACATCACACCCATAGTTGTCCTGGGTGTGCTTGCTTGCACCCACCACCTAGTTACCAGTGGAGTTGATATTTCCTTACAAAAAGACCCCACATATGTGCTAACTAGATGGGGCTTTCTCAAACACATTTTACTGTAGACATGGATATATGCATGTATTTTACATACTTTATATTGACTCAAACTCTCCTGTCTTGATCTTTCTGAGACAAGCTTCAGGCTGTAGGGCGTGTATGTACTACAAAGATCCAAATGATCAAAATTTGACATATTGGTATGAATTCAAGTCCCTGATCACATCATGTTATTGTATGGTATCATGCAAACAAACATTTGTGCAGTTTTACATCCTAAAAACCATTGATACAGATATCATTTGGCTCAACACGTAAAGGCACTTGGGTAGTGGGTGTGGCACACACCTGCCCAGTTGCCTCGTTTGTGCCAGGCATGCCAAAAAAAATGAAAATAGGGGGTGGCATGTCCATTCATGAGATGAGAGTGAAGGCTATTTTGCAGTCATGACAGGTGAAATTTAAGACCAAAAATCTTAATCAAATGGATTCCAATACTAAGGATGATCTCACAAGTTGGATTGTGACTTTCTTGCAAGCAAATCTCTTGGAAAACAGTATTTCAGTGGCAGAAAGTCAAGATTCAGGGCTTGGAAGCAACTCAGATACCAACTTTGATGAACCTGATACTGTCAATGACTTGAATGCTGGCGGCTTTCCTGTCAGTATGGTTGCTCAGGTAGAAGGTCTTCTTGACCCTAATCCTGGATGAGAGAATGGTTACATCAATAACACGTTTTTGCGTCTGACTTTGAAAACAGACAAACTTGTGAAAATGAGCACCAAACTCAAGATACCATTATTATTGATAGCACTTCAGAGTCATTGGGCCTTGAAGATATCTTTTGAATGATCTTTGTTTGTTACACACATTACAACAACAAGACTATCTCTACTCAAAAAAAGTTTGTAAAGTCCGGGTTCAACTGTGTCCAAGCACCTATAAAAGCCCAAACTTGGGACTTAGTTAAGTTTGATGAAAGCCTGAAGCCCTGATTTCTGTCTTTGAAAAGAATTTTTCTATTTTCCTTGTACATTTTTTTACTCGAAGGCGCGCCCGCCACCCTAAAAGGCACACTGTGATCCTGGGTTCAAATCCCATTGGCCCCACCCTTTGTGGCCTCCATGGCAATTTGAAATCATTCAAAACTCTCGATGACAGGATACTTGAATGATGTTTACGCGAGCACTGAAGTGTTGCTATAGTATGAGATGCAAAATATCAATACTACACTATATGAAAGATCCCTCGCAGCAGGCAAAACAAATGAGGTATGAGGTGGCTGATTGGAGCAGGGTCTGAAAATAGTGGTTCCTTACATTCCATCACACACAAAAGGACCCATATGTTCAATCATGAAGCTTTTCGGTTATGTATCATTTGAAGGTCATGAGGATATAAACATGTCTATAGAAGCTAAATTGTAGATTTCGTTTCTTTGTATTCTTCCAACGGGCCATGATCAGGTTAAATTTCGATTGATAGTTTTGCATCACGCTCCGACTCCGTGGCCATAGATGGATATTTAATAAATAGAAGATGTCCAATAATCGCGATGATGGCACAAGCAAAGCAAAAGATTGAATTTGCTACGAACCCATGGGTGAACTTAGGTGAATCAGACCACAAAAAGCTACCATAGATGGATGCTGAATTGCCAACTACAGTAGATTATTCAAGAATTGAAGAAAAATCAGTTTGTAGTTCAGGATATATGGACTAGATAGGAAAGATGATTTTTGAGCTGCCGTACCGGAATTGACAAGAGCTTGTGAGATGGCGCGTTTTGAATCGGGATAATTGAGCTCTCTTGAAAGCCATGCAAGCACAACAGGGAGAGCACCAAAAGTCGCTGCATACCCTACGCTACATTACCATATTTTGTAGACCACTGGGTTAGACGCGTGTATGAAGAGTAGAAAACAGAACTCCGAGAAAGGATTCTGACCATATGAGACCGTACCGAGCCTCTGAGTTACTAATCCCAGCACAGGTTGCATACATTACTCCAGCAATTGTAGTTGGAATCGCTATGTGGAAGACGCGATCTTTGAAAAAGTCGGCCGAAAGTGAAATGACCAAGACACCTACGAATGTGCATATATATATGGGCACAGTCATGAACTGTGCCATCTGACCTTTGTATCCAAGCGTTCGAGTGATGGTGGGAATGAAGTAAGAGATAGTTGTCTCGCTGGTGATCATCAAATCTAGTATGTAATGAGATGAAGAGTCAATACACCGATTCAAAGTCTAGAAAATTAGGATAGTCTGGTCATCTCATTCACCCATAAAACAAAATAAGTAAACTCTCCAATCTGTCACAGCAGCCTTGAAAGCTTGTATATGAGTCAAGGTGAGTTGCGGATCTGCATGAGCTGGCCGGTCTGCAGCCAACCTAGCAGCTGCGAGCGCACGTTGCTCCGGAGTGAGCCACTTCGTATTGGAAGGCCAGTCAGGCATGAAGAATACAGCCACTATTGACGCGAACATTGTGATTGCTCCCTCGACTGATAAAACAAACCCATCAAGATTCAGCCAAGAGGTACGTCAAACAAATCCACGAGGACTCAACTGATAAAGAGCCATCTCCATCCACGAATGCCTCTAGCCTTATCAAGTCCTGTTATCACACCACCTGAGATGAGTCCGCCTTTTTAGACGTGAGGTCAAGCAAACATATCAAATCAAGCTTTCACCACGCGAAAAGGAAGTGTTCTAAATGAAAACTAGAAGAGATGCGAGGGACTCACCAAAAGCACCGGCCAAGATTGATGCAGTGTAAAGAATACCAATTCTTTTCGCCAGTTCGGTTTTCCTATACCACGAGGATAAGAGAAAAAGCTTGTAAAATTACGAGGTGGAAAGATAATCAATACAACTGATCAGATTGTGGTTATGAATTCTTCACTCACTACACCAGGAAAGAATCCAGATCTGAAATTAGAGAACCCAGCAAGTCAGCTCAAGTTGAATGTGAGAATCTAGCCTTGAGGAATTGAAATCAAACATACTCACTCCATGAATCCCAAGACAAAGCGGACCCCAATCAACCCCTGCTTAGTTTTCACCACAGAGAATAGTGTGGCTACCAGTCCCCAGCCAAAAGTGATAAGGGGAATGAAGAGGGAGGGTCGAACTCTTGTTAACAACATATTGCTTGGAATTTCGGCCAATCTGTTTTATTATCAGAGGAGGATTTGAGAAAGTTGGATTGGGTTACATAAGCAGAGATAATAGTTTTGTTTGACAAATAATTTTCTCACAGGTATCCAACAAAAAATACTAATACAGCCAAAGAATAATCTGCTGAGGTGAGTTCGAGATCTTTTTCCATTCCCCCAATTCTTGCATTGCCAATCTGAGTCATTAACTCTTGGTAAACAATTTTCCCCGATGATAATGTTGATGTGCTGGTTGATTAGCTACGGGAAGTTGAAACACGTACATTCGACCGGTCAAGGTCTACGCGAGGACAGGGAGTGATTTGTTGTTAAGGCACAAAATATTAACATCAAAAGGTAAGTCTCGTAAGCACTGGTATGTCTAGTGACCTGCTTTGAATGAAGTTTGCTGACAGTTCACTAGATAAAGAAAACATATGCAAGGCAAACTGGCGGTTCATGGAATGGCGAGAGCTATGCATCAGTCCCTAACAAGTCAAGTGTGAGAGATAGTCGGGTCGAGTCAAAATTTGACGTTTTGATGAATGCTTACATATGCAAGTCGATGATCCTGACCAACTTTTTATCCTCTTCACTTCCCGGAATATATACTCGGGGACTGTCTCCAAAGTGATAATTAAATGGTTTCTCCGTTGAGTTACGAGCCTGCGTGACAATTTGTACCGTACTTGGAGCCGTCAACCGGTCTGTTGTTGGCTCGTCCAGCTTGAGGGGTAATTCATCCAACTGAAGTTTTTGCGAACTCACCGCTGATGCGCGCGGCCTCAAAGACGGATTCGGTAATGAGACAGATGCCAAAGAAGCCGGCGCCACTTCGACGGATGGCATGCTAAACGTGAGAGGCGAGTATCAAGAAAGTCTGTTTTCTAGTCCTTGACGAGATCACTTCAATGACTGAAGAGAGAGAACCAGAGAATGCCGTGAGTGGATGCTCGCGGCTGCTATCAGCTTTTTGGTCACATGGAGCACGAGTTGAGCCATTGAGGATCATCCGATTAGTCTATGTATGCACCATGCGCTGTGTAGTAAGTTGTGTATCCTAGTCTGTGGTTGCAACCGCTCGAGTTCAGAATGTCCAGGAAGAAGCCCAATCGATCGAACTCCTTCAAGTTTGCTCACCAAACTCACCAAACTCTCAAAACCGGGAAGATCAAAAAAAAGAGCTGCACGATGGCCGTGAGAGAGGCGAATCGCGATACGGAAGGCTCTTTCCCAGCAACCTACGGATTCCAGAAGGATGCCATAACAGACACGGGCGGATCCTCTGTTTTGCATCCTTAACTAACCTAACAAAGTCCCTCGCGAGTAGTCGAGCGAGGGACTTATGGGTTATCCACGATTTTTGGCGTGTGAGCAAGAAATATTTGGCTGGTGACTTTTTCAAGCGTCTATATCTCAATTTCTGACTGATAAATATCCCTTGGGCCCAAGAGAAGACCTAGGCGCCTACTTCTTCTACACGTACTGGTGCCTCTAACTCCCCGACTTCACATCTGGAAGGTATCAAAAATTTGTCTTGAAAAATTGGTTTTTCTGTAACATCCAAGTCAGC
>KZ144686.1:1523-14720 GCA_002157085.1 Melampsora occidentalis | reverse complement strand
TAGATAATTCATTACGAGTCTGTTTACATATCAAGGTCAGAAGAATTGAAGCTCTATTGTTCACTGGTGATTTGATCAATGCCCAGATGTATCAAATCGAAATGATTTCACCTTATCAATTGAATGGTTTTTAACGATCTCATTTTCTGAGGGTCTCCAAAGGAATCTAATCTCTAAATCCTATGGTACTACTAGTAGAGTTTGGGACTAGTTGATTGACTTTCAGGGGACGGATATTTAAAATCAAAGTCAAAATCGGGGTCATGATTCTGAACGTGCAACATACTATGAACACCATTCACCACAATCTTCATGAGATTCACGGGGTGATTTCAAAAGATAAAGACTGATTCACATGGTCAAGGAACAGAATAGCCTTGTCCCTCGACGATAGACAAGCGATCGGGATTGGTAAATTGACAGAAATTCATTAAAAAGTATGGTTTTTATTCATCAAGGGGAGTATGTATATACGTAAATTGTGATGGTGAAGTTGATGTTAACTTGTAGTACTCACTCACTCATGATTCTGAAATTGATTTTCATCTTTAAATTGAAATCGATTTCACAATTTCAATAAGTTGAAGTTGAGGACCATTTTGCATTCTTGATTTCTCCAATCTTCTCCTCTACTTTCTATATACACGGTGACTTTATCAACTTCATCTTCCATGACTTCAATCTTTCATTTACCTGACTGGTCTTATACCTTTTTGATTTATTCAGTTTGGGGTGTCATTCCATGGTCTTGGTATTACACTTTAAATCATTTACTTAGGTTCTCTCTTCGTTTCCTCTTAATCAATAAGTCATTCGATTTTACTTCGGTTGCTCGACTTCCTTCACTTTTCAAATTTCTTGCTCAACCTCAGTCTAGACCAAATTCATTCATCTTCTCTTATGCTTTACTTGAAGTTCTCTTTTCAATTTATTATTGTTATCAAGCTAAGCTAGCTCAGCGTAGAATTTATCAAGTTCAACATTCTCCTGATTTCCTTCGATCCTGTATTCTTAAGGTCGTAGGTAGTGGGATTCCGCCTGATTTAGGTCAACAGCTCGATTGTGCGTTTTCACGGGCAGAAGTTTTCCCTATCCCACTTTTTACTGTCTTTGATTTGATGATCTCACAAACTGATCGATCGATCGATCGAACTCGTGTGTCCTGTACTGAATCGGTACTTTATATCCTTCGACCTCAGCATCCTCTCCTCAATCAGGCACCCAACAGCCCACACGACTTCAGCGTCCGGTGTCTCCTCAGGCTTTGGCTCCGACTGTCGCTTTGGACTTTGACGATCCTCATGCTGTAGACTTCAGATCACACGTAGTGGTTTGGTTTGGGAAATGCAAATGGGAAGAGATCTGGCGTGATAACTTCATCGAATGGCTTGCATGGTCACTTTTCAGTGTACATCATCACGAAATACGCGATCCCGCCCACCACGAGTTAATCACATCTCTGATTTCCGTTTTCGAATTGCGGGCGGGTGCTAAACTGCCGCCGGGTTATAATCCACGTCTACGTTCTCGAGTTATGCGTCTCACACTTGACCCTGTCAAGGTGACTTCACACCCCATTGGATTCTATGCGGCCATCCAAGGATTAAGTTGGATGGTCAAACGAATGATGATCAAAAATGGTTTTACGGAAACACAATGTGCTCAACGAGCCGACGGCCTACGTTACTTGATTCGAAAACCAGATGGATGGAATGAGGCGCCTGAAAAAACTCGACCGGTGCCATTAATCTGCATCCATGGATTGGGGGTTGGTCAGTCTGCAGATTGCTTACATGAAGCATGAGTTAGGGCTTCGCGCCCAATTCAACACCATTTTTAGCTGACAGATGGTTGAATGCTGGCAGGCCTTATCCAATATGTCGCCTTGCTCCGCTATCTTGCACATTCATCCTGGGCTCGATCGCGGCCCGTGATGATACCCATCCAGCCCTCAATTTCGTCAGTATACTCATTCAAAGATTTTTGTCGCATTGGTACCTAACTTCCGTTCAAACAGATCGAGTATATTTTCGTCTCAGTATCTTTCCCCACCATCGAAGGAGGAGTTGACGTCAGATATGGCCGAAGTTTTTCGGAAAGAGGGATTTGAGAGCAGTGGAGCTGATCTTTTCGGACATTCTAACGGCACGATCGTGGCAGCCTGGATCATCAAATCCATGCCTCATCTCGTCAAACGAGTCTGCTTGGTCGATCCAGTTTGTTTTTGTGAGTACAGATATTTGAGACGATGAGGCTCAAAGTTGATACCCTTGTTTCCTGACTATGTCTCCCAATCTTATGAATTTAGGTCTCTGGTGGGCAGTCTATCATCAATTCCAATCTCAATCCACTGGATAAGTCAGACTGACCACTTCTCTTGTGTTAATTGTCTTGGTGCCCAATCGTTCATTCACAGGGAAGGCCACGTCTGTCACAAGTAAGCCACACCACTCCGAGGAGGGTGATTCAGATAAATCCCGATCAGAGCCTACACTGATTATACATGGACGACCTCATTTTACAGCTTCCTCTATGGGATCCCACAGACCGGTCTCGAACGATTGATGCGATATTTCATTGGTACCGAGCTAGGCGTAGCCAAAAACTTGCATCGTCATTTTGATTGGGTAGCCAACATACTTTGGCCAGCTGAGCTTCCGGACCTCAAGGATGGAAACAGATGTGCTGTTTTCCTAGCGGGTCGTGATTCGGTACTAAACGCACCGCGTGTCAGGAAGTACCTCTTACAGAACGGTATGATAGAAGTGGGGACAGAGAAAGGAGAGTCAGGACAGGGCACAGCGGGTTTGGTGATGGCCTGGGATGCAGCTCATGGAGAGAGCTTGATTGAGGGTGGTGTATATTTTGAGCAGATCAAAAGTTGGCTTGAGCGTACAACTTGAGAAAGAAGTGCCACAGATTTCATGTTGTATATATAGATATTAGACCATCGTGCTGCAGTGTACACGCACAAAGCTATAGACAGAAAAGCAATAGTATATAGGAACAAACTTATCCCATTCAATATTGTAAGGTACATCAATTTTAGAGCTTTGAGCCTCATGAGCATATGTCTAGGTAGAAGAGGACCCCGGAGAGATCCTATCGAGGCACGCGATGTAAAGGTTTTTATTTTCATATGTTTACTGTGAATTGCTGTGGATTTCATCGCTTGTGAATTGGTTCTAAAGCCTTTGAATTTGCTGCCTCAGAGGCCTGTGGATCCAATTATCTTGCAGGCCTCCGAACCTTTGCGGGATTGGGCAACTGCTTGACTGCAAGATGCCTCGGAGTCCTATGGTCCCAATTTTCTTGGAGTCCGCCAAACCCTTATGGGCTTGAGCATCCTCACATTCTTTTTTTTTGAGGTGTTGAACATGATAATCTTAAGTCCCCGTGACACTTACTTCGCGGCCGCTTTCTTTGGTCGGGTTTGCTCAAGGACCCGAAGCTGTCTCGGGGACATCCCTGATCCGAGGCAGGCATGTGTTTCCAGAATCCATTGGACTCGATCACTTCACCACCACCACACCAAGCTTTTCAGAAACTCGCGCAACACTCAATAATTCTGCCTTCACCGCCCGTTTTGAAGATGGGAGGGACCAAGCTTTCAGTGACCCTCGAAGCTCCTTCTGCTCGTCGCTTGGCCAATGATATTCCACTGGATAAAGAATTCTTTGAATCTCAAAAAGACGTGCTTTGGGATCTTACGGACGATGGTACTCGTATCTGGAAACAACCGTATGCTTTATGGCTGATGCTATACCGTTCTTGGAGACAAATACGAATTTCATAAATTCTCTTTCAAATGACGCTTTCACCCTCTTTGTCTCCATTAGTGATGATGAAACAACCCGGATGACCGACGATCTATGTCGCGTGTGGCAAGAACGTGGCGACTTCTCCCAGCTAACCCTCGATTCAATCCACACAGTCCCCACTACCCCTACAGAGCTGGAAGTACCCCCTGATCCCTCTGATGAGTCAATCACGAAAGAAGAACCTCAAGGAACGGACTCCATCAGTAGCGAGGATTTGTGGGAGATGAAGCTCAAAATGGCTCAGCATCTCGGGTAGGTCGGCCATCTATGCAGAAAAAAGACCCAGATATCTTATGCTCTTTCATTGTGTTATGTTAGCGCAATTGGGGTTGAACTGGCAGCAGGACTCGACCTTTTGAATATCGTTCTTGGCCCGCTGGCGCCAGATACAGTGGACACCAATAGCCTCCCTATGCCAAACGGCGGTCTTGCACCGGCTATCCATTCTTCAGATCATATTCCACCTCAAGCAGAATCTACGACTCTTATTGACGCAGCAGTATCCTTGATGCGAAAGCAAAAAACTACCAAAAATGTATCGGATGTCTTGAGGCACGCCTCGGAAGAACTGGGGAAACAAGTCGAAAGATCTCAGGATCAATGGAACGCTTTGCTAGAGCTTCGAGAAGAAGGCTGGGATATGCGACCGAAAGGCGTCAAAGCAGGTGTTGACGTAAGCCTGATTGGAAAAGGAGCAGAACGAGCAGCGAAAGAAGTCGGTATCGTCTTTGCAAACCCCGAAGGTCCGTTCTACACACCTACGCTTCATCTTTGACCTCAACTTTCACACTTAGTCCAACCATTCTCCTTGCCTGGCATGCTCTAACTACCTGAAGTACAGCTGCGGAGGTTCTACGCGCTTCATCAATCGCTTCCTTGGAGCCAGCATCTCTGGGTTCAATTGGCTCGCGACCACAGATGAAGTTTCCAACTCGACCCAGGCGACGTTTGGTCATCAGCCTGATCACACCCGAAGGCCGACCTGAATACTTTTCTCCCTGGTCAAACTACAGCTTTCCATCTGCCACATCACCCGTCTTCTCTCAAGACTTAGAGATGGCTCGTGCAGAGATGCTCGAAGAGGAAATCTTCAGCGAGGTGACTTGACCAATTCCAATACGGGTGGCCAAGTTCTGATAGCCATGTCTTTTGTTAGGTTTCCAAGGAAGCGCAACTTGTCGATAGCTATTCAATTATGACGTCAGATTCTTCTGTGCACGTTGAGGACTTGGGATTAAGAGTACAGATACGGTTTGAAATGGTTAATTTTATGCTCAACGGATCAGTCTTTGTGTGCTTATACTAATCATGTCCATTGTTCATCTCATAGGTTGAAAAAGTTGCTTCAACTGAACTTTCAGATGAGGACTCCCCTCTGGCACTTCTGATATCATCGATCATGCGACTAATGATGACTTCAATGTACCGATCACGTCGTCTCCATGCTACTGGTTCTTTGATATTCAAGCCAAAAGTCGCTCGACCCAAGATGCTAAAACCAATATTGGATATAATTGTTTTCTACACCTGCGCCCTGAGTGTGCGGCGTCTTTTTATCCAAGCTGCCAACGCATTGGCACCGACCCGTCTTGAGATAGATCTCGAATGCGAGCCAGTATTGGAATCAGTCGCACAAATCATAGGTTTACTGAGTGATACTGGATTTGGCGAGGAGATTCAAAATACGACATTCGCGCTGGGGGGTTCGTGGACATTGAGGATATGCGAACAGTCAGTTAGAACATGAATGATCATCTCTCCATACTTTTCATCCAGCTTAGTGACGCAACTTGGTATATAGACACTCGGTTTTTTTCACAGTCGCCTGCCCAGCAGTGGTTTCGTTATGGTTGCCTCATCAGTCAATCAAAATCGGCCTTCCGCAGCTTTCAAGTGTACTTCAACGTGAGGTAGAAGAATGCATCTTATCGGTTTTATTAGATTCAGTTGAAGCAAAAGGCTTTGTAGCCACCCGATGTGTGCCAGGCTTCAGCTGTGTACGGGATGAACTAGAGATGTAAGATATTTTCTTCAGCATCCTATCCCTGCAGTCAAATTTTTCACTCATCTTTGGATATGTTTCTTAGATTTGTGACCGTCAGCTTTTCACTCAAAAATGGTGTTAGGGCCAGGACAGAAAAACTTCAATCAACATCTTCAACACCAATACCCATACTGATCAGTAAGTATGCAGGAAAAGGTAGCATCTTGGAATGGCTGGAAGGATCAATCCCCCCTACATGATCAGTGTGTGATTTGTGGTCCAAGAATGGACCATGCTGTCGTAGACATCATTGTAAATGAAGATCTAACTGCTTATACCTGTCTTGACTATTCAGCCAGTGTAATTCCCTGAGGTGATGAAGCTGGCAATTGTATTGTATACCTTTTCATACATCTGTATTGCTTACAAAAGTACCTGTCAAAGGTTAAATGATTCTTTTGCGAAACACTCAATTTCTTCTCTACTCGAAAATTGTCCAAATCAACTGATTCGAAGCTAACCCCAGAGGGGCTAATGATCTGATCAAGAGTCAAAACCCATATAGCAGGTGGTCCATCATGCGTTGATTGATTATGGAAATACCTTGAGAGTCTATTCCTTTGGCAAGTTGGTGGAAATCTTGGTCAACGTGGTTATCAACCAATTTGAATTTAAACTTCAAAAATCCTTATTTAGGCCTTACCTTCAAAAGCTTTTGATCTCACTACAAAGATTACATTTATGTATGCACGATTTCTCATCTCAAAACCAATATTAAAACACCTGGTTAGCTAAGCAAACTGTAGCTGTCACACAACAGTGTGTAGTGGTTTCTATGATGAGGTGCGTCATAAGATAGTTGAGCACCCCATACCACTATGGAGACCAGGAGAGTGTACTTCTTTTGGAAAAGCTGCTCTGCTGCAGCATGGGTACACTTGATCCAGGCTAGCCACAACCATACTTGCTCTGGAAAATTGAGATTTGATTGCACAATTTACCACACATGACCCCTATCATTGAACACCATGTACAGTTTTGTAATCATTCAAGTTCCATAGCGGTGGTGATGGGTTTTGCCCCAAACCCAATGATTACAAATCCTAGGCGTGGGGACGTGTAAAGTTGATCTTGTAAAGCTTGATATGAATTTCATGCAAAATCACTCAAATTTTGCAAAAGCTTCAACTTCTTCTTGAACTTTATTTAATTGTTGCAGTCTTTGTGCTACAAGCAGGACACCTCTTTGTCCACCAATAACCATCATGTCTGTATCCTTGTAGCACATTGGCATACACACACAAAGTACTTTTGATAGACACTCAAAAGACCGTTCAAAGACATCTCCAAAATGATATGGCTTCCCCTTGTCAATTGAGATGTTGACACTCAGTGGACCCCAGCTGCTGACAAAGGATCCCACAAATCCTGTCACCAAATACTCATTAGCAAAGGGATCTCAACAATATGGTCAGTCTAAATTCAACCAAAAGACTTTCAAATCTGTCTCCAAACTCTCTGTGACTGACATGGTGAACTCTTGAGTCATCTAATTGGTTTGAAAGGTGATATCTCAATCACAGTGTGATTTGAATTGTTACACATGAATTCAAAAGCATAAATTAGGTCCTTGCACCAGTTATCTTGACCATAGTTAGAAAAGTGCCTAATATATGTATCATCTCCCCTTTTGCTTTACTCTCTTTGCTCATCTTTTGTAAAAGATAAGAAGTCCATTATAACCTTTAAGCTAAAGTAGCAATATGAGTGAGATTTTATGATTATTAGATTCCTTGAGATCACTTATCACAAGCCTTATTTGCTCAACTGATTCTTTCTCATTATCTATCATTTCCTCCAACAACTTAGGTACATCAATGTAACAATCTCTTATTATTATATTTGATCACTTTATTTAACAAGTTGTTTGTGTGATTTCTTTTCTTGTTACAAAAGGAAAGCTGGACAAATTGACTTTCCCACATAATCAAAACACTAGTATCAATGTTGCAAGTTGCATTTTTGTTTTGAAAACTTGGGACTAGTTTTCCAAAAATCTTCATCTCTATACAACTGCTGTAATTGTATTTTGGGACACCCAAAAAGATTGTGTGATTCAAAAGTATGCATGTTTTAATACAACAGACATGTTGTTGAAGCACAAAAAGAATTTCAGGGTTGTCAAAGGGTGATTGACTGGATGTCATCTGCTTCTCACATGCGGCCCCCCTATGTGCAGCCATGGGTAGCTGGGATTGGTGAAATTGTAATTCAACCCTGTTTGTGTTGTATAAACAATTTCTGTTCTACGTGGTTCCTCTTTTCATCATCTCCCATTGTGCCACTGTTTTCTGCACCACAGCTACCAGCCAACATTTCACAATGAGTTTTCAAATGTACACTTCTAAATATTGCACTTTGATATCACCAAAATGTGCTGTTGTGTTTTGAGTTTTCTTCTTTATTGACCACATTGAAAAAGTATAATGAACACATATTTTAGCAATATGAGCTTCTTACAAATGTCTGTGATCTCTTCTTGCACCTGAATTTTGAAAAAACTTTCAACTGCATCCATTCATATGCATTCAATTTTATAATCACTCCCAACTTCTACAGGCCAGTTTTACTACATCCCACATCAAGTAGAAATGCACCATCATAATTTTGTGTCTGATAATGATGAATACAGCCAGTCCAAATCAGCAGATGTGCTTTCTCTATCTGAGTCGTTTATGGTGACTTTTAAATCCCTACCTGTCAATTGATTTTTGAAACTGAGCTTAGAAGTATTGACCACACTATTTGGCGCCCGGTTTAGAAATCCTCAATGCCTGGTTTCTTAAGCCAAATTTTGCCACAGCCGCAGCCATCTTACAAACCGGGCAACAATATCATGAAACCAGGCTGTGGCTTCAAATGCTGTGCTTGCACCTGTTGATGGCCTTGAAGCTCACTCTGACTCACCTCTTACCTCGGAATTGGCATATTGGGATGGACAAAACCATTCAACTTCCAACATGAGTTGTTTGAAGATAGTGAGTTACTTCTTCTGTTGACTCATTTTCTTAGTCTCTTGCTTTTATCTTCCCTCCTTTTCCCCTCTATCAGAAAAACCATTGCCGACAAACATCTCCTCTCTAGTTTCTCCTTGGACTAATCAAAGGAGGTCTGCGTAGTTAGATCTCAATGCTAAGGCTTCAACTCTCATTGTTGTCTCATGCTGTCTAATTCATATTTTGTTCTCCTTTTATCATCACAATCATTAGATTTGTTTCACACACTTTAACACACACTCATTTTGTTCTTTACCTTGGTTTGTAAGCCTGTTGTTTGTTGCTTGGTGAGATGGAAAAATGCTTTGAATGTTGGGTTGCCTATCAAAAGCAATCAAGAACAATCAAAAACAAAAGGGATGGGGATTTTGGGGATGTGATTTGAGACAAGTGTAATGTGCGACCAAAATTGAGAGTCTGCAAACTTCAAAGTTGGGATAATCAGCTCAAGACCTACACACAATCTTAGGGATGTTGAAGCAAGTGACATTAGTGTTGAGGGTGGAACACTGAGAAAGAGAGTGGAAACATCAAAAGAACATTTGATGAGATGAAATGAAATTGAAAACCAGTTTGAAACTGGGCTATGAAAAAAGCCCAAAATTCAAAAACCAGGCATTGTATTTTCAAACCGGGCTCCAAATAGTGCAATCCTAGAAGTATAGTGGGTAGTGCCTAAAAGCGTGAAATTGAGTATTTCCAGAAAAAAGCTTATAAAACCCACAAAATTGATCCAATTTTGAAGCAGAGGGCAGATTTAGAATCCTCACATCAATAGCAATCCAAAATTGTATTGAACATAATGTTTTTAATAATCTTTACAGTAGAGAAAGTTCTTTTCATACAATGGAGTTCTTGATAAATCAGCTTTTTGGTTGGCCCGACATTACACACTTTTAGACACTACCCACTATATTGCATTTCACATTTCAATAGTGCACAAGTCTGGTATCTTGCTTCAACCTTTCCACTTCACCGCATAAATTGTAAAAATCACAATCAGCGTACATTTAGCATAGATTTTGTTCAAAAATCCAGCATATCACTGTATCTGGCAAGTCACAGAAGACAGGTTTTCCTCCTCCCAATCCAACCTAGAATTAAATTACTCACACAATCACCAGGACAGCCACTATACTATACAGTATTGCAATATGGTAGTATAGTACCAAGTTTTCAATACTATACTTTGAAAGTATTGAATTGGACTACCTTTTTATATACTACGAGGTATTGGGCGGCTTCGCCGCCCCTCAGAAACCGCCATCGGTAGTGCCCTGTGGCACCGTCCTCAGACACCGTGTTCAGCATCGTCACAACAATTCCCCCACTTGAGAACTTCACGACTTGAGCTTCTAACCACCTGGATTTCCCTCACTGTTGCTCAAACCTGTCGTCTCAATCCGGCTTCTACCGCTGCATTTAGCCTGCCCAGAACTCATCCAAAAATATTACATGTCGTGCAAGGCAATAAAATTCACTATTTCACAGGTAATTTCAGGCGCATATACAGCGTATACAGTATTTACAAAACCACAAACGGTTTCTCCTGTCACCACTTCACACCCCGACCAATGCTCCAGAGCACTATATAGCCTTGAGGGGCACCAAAAACATGCCCACATATCATCCATGCAAGTCAGCAAATCCTACGGCTGGCAAGCCTCGCTGCCTTCTACTTCGTCTCACTCTCTGTTTATCACTCGTCCATTGTACCTCCGTAACCTACATGGATCATCGTCAATACCCGCCACGACGTGAGTTTCAATACTATCACTCACATTTATTTCCCACTCGTTAAGCTCATCATTGTGGCCGACAACAACTCCCCTCAAGCTGATAATGTTTCCCACTTCCAAGTCGTTACTTTTCAACTGCAATGCAACACTTGCTTCTAGAAGGTACGTTGTAGCGAATTCTGCACGATTCACGCACTGGAAAGCAATCGTCAGCTGACTATCGCCCCTTGCAAAGCAACCGCACTAACCGCACAATTCCATGACCGGTGCAAGACCTTGACAGTTTCGATTCCGCTCGGTCCACCGTTACTACCTCGAGTAGGCCACTCAATGATTACCCCTACGCCCTGCGTCGAGACCTTGTTGACCAAACAATTCAAGCGCACCTCCGCATGGTCAATCACAATTGTAGCCTCCTTATCCTCAAACAGCATCGAAGTCGATACCTCGTTCCCCGCAGCAACACGACCCTCAATCCGGTACGCGCGGTTTGGTTTCAACTCACTCCCTCCTTGTTTACCCACAACTTCCAACTTCACGCCTTCCATCGCCACCTTGTGAATGACGACGTCAGACTCGAATCGGTAGAACCTGTCATTAGCCCTGTCATTTTCAAAATGAAGCTGCACAATTCAGTCAGTTAAAAGCAGCGACACATGAGAGTCGAGCTTACCTGTGACTTCGTCCAAAATATGCTACTGAACCGGAGCGGCATCCTGGATAGACGATGATTGCGTATGCTCATACTTGATTTCAAAATTGAAGGGTAACAATTTATAACAGTGTCTTGTGTAAATGACCTAATAAGAGGTGAAAGAGACAAAATGGTTGTAATGGTGTTTCTCCTTTTCCAAGTACAATGTAGCATCTCATATGTGTCAATTTGCAACGGAAACGCACACTCCCAACTCCCCGGACGCAACGACGCCATACAAACACGTGCCTGAACCGGTCTCAACTTCGCAGCCTCTCGCATCCTGTCCCTAGCACGTCTTGTGCAAATACCACATAGCATCGACCAGCTGGCCCGGTTTGGTTCACTCCATGCTACCACCAATTCATGCGACCCTGCACTCGACATTCTAACCAGCATCCTCTACACCGAGATCAGTCCAGTGTATGCCGAGTCGCCGTTCACCACCGAGTTTTCCATCTTCCTAGAGCAGCCCATACTTCAACAATACACCACATTTTCCACGGACTCGACTGATCTGGTGCAACAGGAGCTTTCCGCGCCGGTCAACAACGTTGCCCAGAGGCACCACGTGCTGACGCCCTATGAGATCACTTCCATTGCTTCCCCTTGATTGCCGAGGTACATGCTGACGCCATATAAGCTTACTTCTATTGCTTACTCCTCGTTGTCAACGCACTAAACCTCGTCCCCACTTAAACCACCCCCACGAATCATTGATCAACGCCTCCGGTCCCCCGTGCAATCGCCTTCACGCAGATCCGACTCGCTTCGCTTTGTCCGTTACATCCATCCTTGGCCAAAGAATTGCTTTCAGTCCGTCATCAGCCACTCCACTTGACATCATGTCAGTGTCCCATCTATCTTTATCCGCCGCGCATCCTCAAGTTCCCCATGTGAGTGACGCAAGCTATATTTCCGAAACGACTGTGGGCCCTGACGCGCTTCAAAGATTGAATACCACTCAGTAACACCTTCAATCGTCGTTTGGCGTGTGCGAGGGACGTGCGGCATGGACTGGACCTGTGTCCTTTCGCTGGAGTTCCAGAGGCGTGGCCCACCCCATGCTCACTTCGTTGTTACCCCGATTGCCACTCTTCAACAACGCTCTGCTACA
Organism: Melampsora occidentalis; assembly: GCA_002157085.1. Taxonomy (NCBI): domain Eukaryota; kingdom Fungi; phylum Basidiomycota; class Pucciniomycetes; order Pucciniales; family Melampsoraceae; genus Melampsora; species Melampsora occidentalis. The sequence continues at coordinate 2,309 of KZ144686.1, read as the reverse complement.
CTTCAATGATCGCTCCGACCTTAGCCAACGCGTCACTAACCTCGACTCGTCACTCACCTTCATTCGTAAACAGCTGGATTACGCGTGTATCAACTGCTCGCCAAAGCCGCCCCGATGTACCTTACATGTTCCCACTTTATGTTATTACACTTGTTTTCCTTTCTCGTCTGAATTCTTTACTACCCGCCATGTGGCTTGTTATGCCATTTGTTCCTTCCAATGATGTCAACAACCGTCTAATCCGGCGCTATTCCTGCCCCTCATTGCGTCATATGCTTTTTGAGACCTCAGTTCAACCCCTTTTGATTCACTTTAGCCGTTCACTTGATGTCAAAGTGACACTTCATGACAACTAATGACCACACAATCGGTACCTTTTGACATCGTACTTCATCATTGCTGAACACAATCATGCCATCCACTATTCACTGTCAAGACAAAAGATCATGCTTAATTCGGAACAGGCCTTAACAGGCTGCATCTACTCTGCTTAAGACACTCCTGTCGATTGAGAAATTCTGCAGTCCTAAGCCATAAGTAGCCTTGGTCGCTTTGTCTTGAAATACCAACTCCTCCAACACCTTCAGCCCTACTGTTTCCCAACTCAATGGCTTTACACAACTTCTTACCTTTGGAATTTCAGGGCATATTCCACATCCGGGAAATAGTGAGTTCACAATGTTGCACCTGAAGTCCGAACAACTCCTAATCCATGTTAAGGTCAACGACTCGCCCGCCGGATCGCCCTTCCGTAGACGTCGATTCCTTAGTGACGTCATCATATCC
>KZ144677.1:0-14209 GCA_002157085.1 Melampsora occidentalis | reverse complement strand
ACATTCCCAGCACATTCCTTCTCATGGTAACTATGGAGTAACCATGCATCTTTCCTTTAGTTGTTTGATGTGATAGATCAAGCCATCTCTCAGAGCTCAATTCCACCAGCACCACATAGATTTGGTAACAAATTATCTATCTTAGCTGGAGATCTTTTATCAGCAAGAGGGTCAATTGGATTGGGAGGATTAGGATCCTTAGAAGTAGTGGAATTAAGTTATTCTATCATCCCTAATTTAGTAGAAGATGAATTGATGCAATTAAATTGAAATGGGAAATCTAATGATCAGATTTTGAATGATTACATTGGAAAAAGTTATTTGAAAATGCTTCTACAATGGCTGCACAGCTACAATTTTGGGTGGATGTGGTGTGCATCAAGGTTCTGAAGCAGGTTAGGAAATTAAAGTTGGGGTATATCAATTTGGTAAAGATTTAGGTATTGCTTTTCAGATTATAGATGATGTACTTAAGTATAACCCATCTAATTCAGTTTTAGGAACACCTTCTGGTGGTTCTGATCTCAAAAATAGGAATTGCAACAGTCTTTCATGCATCAGAACAATTTCCAGAACTATAAGAATCAATAATGCATATTTGTATGCATTTGGGCCCAAATGCACAGTTGAATGCAACAGGTACACAAGGCAAGATATTTATTTGGAAGTATAGAGACAGCCATCTTGTGTGTTAAGCCTGATGTCATTTTTGTATGGGGATTGGGCAGTTTTTTAAAAAAGCTGATATGAATGGCTGTTTATCCAAAGAAAAGGATGGGTAAGATTTCAGCTGGTAGCTATATTTTTGCAAGTGATGATCACCCCTCAGACCAAGAGGTTTCATGGTTCCTTTGATGTGAGCTGCAAGACCATTGAAACTGTCTTGAATATGATATCTTTGGGAACATCTTGAGAGATATGAACCTGTTTGTCCATCTCCACAGCAGTTGTTATTTTCCATACCAATGAAGTTTCATTTTTGGGGTTCAAAAGTTTCAAGCAAAACATCCAATTGCTGGATCTGTGTCAAATTCGAGGGGTTGTTTTGAGCCAGAGAGGGATCATTGCTAACTTATTATGTAAGAATTGTAGTGGGCAGGGATTTGACTTGAGTTCAATGGAAAAAAGTGCTTGGAAGTGTGCTTATTGGGCATACATCATGACTTTGAGGATCTGAAACAAGTATGCATTAAGTTTCTTGACATAATTATACAATTAACAAAAACATTGGCCCACACCAGTTGGGTAAAAGCCAACACTTATCCACTTTGGCTGGTTATGTATCCATGTGTGCAGGTATGCATATTTGTAGCTTTGACTTTATCCAAGTTGTTTTCTAACATGCTCTTGCCTGATTGCCTACTTACCAACAGTGGCACCCACCGCTAAATTGCTAGTTCTTCTTTAAAAACAAATTGAGTTTGGAGCCATAGAGATCTGAAGATATGTCCCTCAGGACCATGTCTTATGAAACACATAAACTTTGTATTAGCCTCACCCCAAATTGTGTTTCTGAATACTTTTTGTGAATGCAACATCAATATGAGAGCAAGTCTGAAAGAGATATGCCATTGTTGATTGGTTTTTACTGATTTGAAATATTGCATGACAGTCCATATGTCCCTCAAAGATGGATGTTTTAGATTCCTATTTAAGTTGGTTTCAGAATACTTTATATTAATGCATTGTTCATTTTGGATCAATAATGAAGAAGTTGCACTACTTTTATGGGCTTGGTACCTTTCCAAAATCCCAAATGATAGTACAAATGTCCCGCAGTGGCAATAATTAACAATATGAGAAACTCTTCATATCAAGGTCACCTCTAAGTGCCATTCTGAACATTTTTTATCAACATTCCATTCAGTTTGGAGCAACGATGATGGAGTGGTGTTGATTTTATGTGATTGTTACCATTTCAATATCCCACATGATAGTACATATTTCCTAGATAAATAAGACTTATGAGGAAAGCTTTATATTAAACTTATGATAAGATAGGCTCTTTTTTTGTCATTGAATCATCCACTTTGTAGCAATTTTGGATGAGCTATACCAATGTTCAATGGTTTCTTCCTTCTTGGAATTACATAAGAGGTAGGTTAGGTTTTGGTAAGAGTGTTTATAATTACAAGACTCTTTTGGATGTTTTCTATTGACCTAATTTCTGAGCTTTAGCATATAAAGAATCCACTACTGAACCAATTAGTTCCAAACAATCTAATGTATGATTATAAATCAATTCATTCAAAACCTCATCATAAACTTCTAAACAACCTAAACCTTGATCAATGATCCCATTAAACACTTTATCTAGAATCATTTGTGATAGTTTCGCTTCTACATCTCTTGATGGTAATTTTAATTTCACTTCATTTGATATAAAATTTAATTCTAATCTTGAATATGGTTCGATGATCCTTGATAAGTTTTGTTCTAATAAGGTATCGTAGAGGGAGGATAGATGATTTCGAACGATTGGACCATCGGATAGTTCTGGTACAAAGACAAAAGTTCAGCAATCATGTAGTACCAGTCAGAAAAGGATATCAAGCAATTACCTGGTTTGTAAGTCTTGAGAGCTTCTTCAAACTTCGTTCTTGGTGAGCTTTAGCAATGGCTTGCATAGCTTCAGTTGCACAACCGGTACAATTTCTAGCTAATTTCGAATTTTGAATCGTTAAAACGTCCTCAGGCTATGATGATCGGAAGAGATTGTCAAATTACTATGAGGATGCAATTTTTTGAAAGGTGAAGATTGAATGACCATGTTTAACATTACCTTACACATTAGAATACATTTCAATGCTAATGAAGCACAAGAATCATCTTGACTAGAGAAACCTTCAAGCGCTTCGAAGAAGTATGAATACCTAAATGGAAAAGCAAACTTGTCAATTAACTTTCATGTTTTCTTAGACAAATGAATCAGAATCTTACGCAGTTTTATAATCTTTTGATTCTGCATGAAGTACACCTGATTGAAGATCAAGTTGTGCTTGTGAAAGAGGAGGACAATAAATCGAATTCGCAGCTGTTCTTGATGAGATCAAAGCAGCCTAATTAAGACAAAACCCCGTTATTTTTTTAAGAAAACCAATTAGAGAAAAGAAAAAGAAGACAATCAGAGATAAAGACTTACATTAGCTTTAGGAGGATCAGATAAAGAATGACGAATTTTACTTTCCAAATGATGAACTTCAGTTAAGATCAATTTATCATCTAATTTTTTTAATTCGTTTAAAAGAGTTGAAATCAACCCTAAAGCTTCTTTAGTTTGATTAGATTCGAATAACAAATTAGATAATTTGATTTCTATGGATTATCTTAAGAAGATTTGTTTTTCTTCTTTTGACCATGGAATGTTTTCTCTTGTGATTTGAACTTGAATGGAAGATGAAAGTGAGTTTTGTTTTAGTGGTGATGATGAAAAGTAATCGATTAGAGTTTTGATCAGGCTATTGAACTCATATGTGAATGATCTACAAGGGTTTGGCTTTGGCCATTGAACTCATGAATGATCTACATGATCGGATTGTATCTGCTAATCCATTGGGATCACTGGTTTGATTCAAAATGAATACAGTCAGTTGACAATTTCAAAAGTAAAAGTTTCAATATCTTCACTCACTTTTGATCACGGTAGATTTCACCTAATCCAATCAAAGTTACTTCTTTCTCTCGTAATGTGTTTTCATCCTTGATATCTAAAACCGTAGTATAAGATTAATCAATTTGTTTGATTATGAGTGATTTGAAGTCAAATGAGATAAGACTTATCAACTTGATTTGAGATGATTTTGATGAGTTGAGATTGAGCTTGTTTTGGATCTGATTTGATTAACTTTTCAATTGATTGAATTGAAGTTGACATGATAACTGATGTTTGATGATGCTGATGATGATGATGCTGAGTGAATGATAGTTGTGATGAGTTCGAATTTGAGTGGTTTTGATTTTGAAATTTAAATTTCATCGATCAATACACCTTTCAAATACACAACTTCACTTCGACTACACTCAACAATTTACTATTCACCATTTACCATCGCCGTCAACATCAAAGCTAAACCATCACACAACAATGTCAACTTCAAATACTATAGCGGTTCATCAGATCAATCAATCCCATTACCTTATCCTAACTTACTACAACAAGATCAATGTTTTATTCTAAATCAATCTAATTCAAAACATTTATATGAAAAAGCTCAAAAAGTATAAAGTAAAAGAAATAATGGCTGAAAATTTTGAGTAACAGCAGTTTGATTGATTTGGAAAGCTTCAGATTGAGAGATTCTTGGATCTGATGACACTGGAGGACAAGACTGCAAGATCTAAAAGTGTTGCCTTGATTGGCAAGTCGCTTGAATATTTGAATCACTTGTCTTCGAGATGAGAAGCGTGGCATAATTGGTGAGAAAGGGGTAATTTTGGAGGCGTTGTCAAAAGATTGATCCTCCCACAGTGGGGAACAATGAGATGCACAAAGGTTACACATAGAGATCGTTTCATGTGTTAATTAACCAAGAAGAGAGAGAAATTTATTTAGATAGTTTTGTAGAGTTTAAATAAGTAGCTGTAAGAACAGTAGGACATCCAACATCCAGGGTTTTAAGGACTTTTTTAGGGATTTCTCTTCCTTCATTCAGCGCTTTTCTTTTTGCCCCTGCGTCTTTCAATTCCTTATTATGTACCCATTGCTCTACTCGATCATCTTTGATATTTATGATATTTTTACAACCATTAGCATAGCCATCGTTGAGCTGAACCGACGTTCCGAGCCTTGTGTAGTTTGATGGTTCTTGAGATTCGAGGGTACAGTGTCGATCAGTGCTCCCACACCATAAAATCTCAACAATCCCATAACAAGTAGAGAAATCAAATAGAACACCATAATCAGCCCAGAAAAATTCACCATGGGTAACGTCGAAACCTTCCTCTTTTGTCACCATTCTACCGTTTTTTTTCTCTGCTGGAAAGAATATCCCTTGGGACCAACTGTCGGAGATGTCATGATCCTTATGAGCCACGCCACAGAACCTTTCAAGAGTGAAGCTGAGATTTCCACCAAAACCATACAGGCTTGGTCCGTCTCTATGGTCGAGCTGTCCAAAGGATAGAGCGTTTGATTGTTGCATTTTTGACTGTCGACTTTTCAAGATCGGTTCACCAACATCGCTGAATCGATGCAAGTAGATTTCTTCAATACGCTTTTGAAAAGGAAGACGGTCTTTCCATTTTTGAAGCAGGACTGGGCTCTTTTGAACGTTTGAAGGGGGCCTATAAGAGCCTGGTTAATATGAAAAACAATCAGTCTCTGACTGGTCATTGGGAAACAAAGGAAGAAAACTCACCAACAGCTTCCTTGTCGGAAGAAGACTTGCGGTAGCCAATGCATCCCATCCATCCACCTCTCATCTGAGAATTCTTTTTCACTTGACCAGTGAAACTCTTCTCAGTTACAATGTATCTGCATGTTTCTTCAAGTTCATTTCTTTCATCAACGGTCATCTTGTCGAAAGGTGTACATCTAATTATACCTATGATACGATCACCTTCTGCTTTAGCTCGAATGATCCACACTCCATCTTTGGCAACCAATCTAGATGCTTTGTCCCCCGCGTCCATTGTTTCTTGCATAGTCGGTTCCTTTGAGAGGATTTCTTTGAACGTCACATCTTTATAATAGATTTTCTGATTAATGGTAGTCAAAACACTTGAAGCTGCTTTTTTTCTTTGGTTTTGATGGTACTTTGTATGATAAATTCTCTTTGAAGCAGACTTTACCTGAAATACAAATAGCTTGATTAGAACTCATAACAAACTATGCAAGCAAAAAAATACCTACATTCGCAGAAACCAAAGGAGCATCTGAAGATGCAGTTACTGATGCGATTACAGCAGATGGATGGATTGATGAAGATGATGTAGGCTTCCTCTGATTCTAGATTATGATAAATTTTGAGAATAATTTAATCAGGAATTCTAAATACTACACATTGAAAATAGAAATATACTTGTTTTTGTCTGCGGTCCTTGCGCTTGCAAGCATCACTCTTCTTGATTTTATCATTGATAGCCATTGTGTTGACCAATCTTCATTGAATAATAAAAGAGTTTTGAAAAGTTGAATAATAAATGAGTTTTGAAAAGTAATTTTGTGTTTGAATCAATGAAAAAAGCAAAGAAAATTGAATTAGTGAACTGAAGATAAAATGAATTGATCATGAATATAGAAAAACTTACCAAAAGAATTGGATTTTATGTAATTGCAGTAGATTCTAATTTGAGTTTGAAATATGAAATTGATTTTCAAGGTACTACAAAGTTCAGTCCCAATCATATTTGAATTCAAAGAACAATCATTAGTCCCAACTATATTGATCTCATTCATTTTGTTTCAAAAACAATTACCTGGAATCTGAGTTTCAAGAAATAGATCAAGCTTGATGAGAAAAGAGAATGAGATTTGATATGTTGTTTGAATCAATCAAAAGAAAAACAAAAGGGATTCAATCAGTCAACTGAGTATATAATGAAGTTATCATGAATGAATATAAAAAACTTACCAAGATGATTGATGATTGTGTTCATTGATCTTAATGAATTCTCAAATTTGAAAACTTTTTCCAGGGGATCTAAAGTAAAGTGGGTGAGAACACGTCTGTATATTTCACATGTGTATTTATTTCTCTGATTTTGGAATGTTCCTTCGAAAACACATTTTATTTGTTTCTTCGTAAATCAACGGCCGTTGATTTACGAAGAAACGTGCATCAATCATAAACTACCGTCTTTGCAGAAAAGCTTGTCCCAAAAGCTTTCAAGAGTTAGAGGATTATTTGTAAATCTAAAAGAGAATCGAGCTGATCTCGAGTAAGCCAGGTCAAACTTGACCTGGCTAAACACCCTGACCGTGTTCCTCCCCGTCCCAATTGTGAGCTAGATCGGACGGGTTTCATTTCCCGTCAATTCTTATCTTCGGTTTTGACATTTCTGACAATGATGTTTCTGACCATGCATCAACTCTTGGACATAAATTTACCTGGTGATACAGTCAGGTAAGTAGAAGACTCTTCAAACTAATCCTGATCAAATTCTGATGATTAACTTGGTTGATGGTTAATGAGTTTTTTTGTTTTCAAGGCTTGATGCGATCACTCTTACAAGAAAAAGAGGTGATCTTGTAGAAGAATTAATGGATTTCGAATCCATTGATCCTTTTTCAATTTCTGATCTTAATGAAGATTTGGAAATTGAATTTGGCAGAGGATTAGGAAATACTAGGATTATTCCCTTCACGGAAGATGGTAATGAGGGCGCATACATGATCTCGATATTGATCATACAATTTGAACGAAACTGATACTTTTTCGTCTTATGTTCAAACCAACAAAACAGATTCAAGATCAATCGAGTTGAATCAACAAAAAAGACCTAGAACAGACCGATTTGTCTCAAGACCAGAAGATATAAATCTTGTGGAACTTGAACCAATTCAATTATGTAATGATTTTATTGATAATCAAGATATTTGGATAGATAATCCAAGCTTTCAAGGAGGATTAGAAGTGGATGCTTTTGATGTTGGAGCGGTATATTGGAAATCTTTTCAGCGGATGTCCGATTGTTGAGATTCCTTTGATTAACTCCAAACTGACTTCTTTTCATTCTATCTTGTTTCGTATGGGATTCAGGGTCTTTTGGCAGGAATGAATCCAGAATTAGATGCTGATTTTGGTATTACACCAGATCTCAGTTCTCAAAGTAATCCAGCTAGTCTAATTCCGCAAGGCCTTCAACCTGGCCAACCTTGACCAAGAGAATTGAACCAATCGTGCGTTTTCCATAATTTTACTCCTACATAAGCGTCTTTAGCCTTTTTAAAGTTAGACATTGACTTGAGTGACTTTCCAGATTGCGTGGGTCGGTAAAAAATCCATCCAAACCAATATTATAGCTTGACCAAGTGAGAGTCTGGGAATGACATGTATCCAGTAACATACAAACTCGGACAGTTATCATAAATATTGGCAACCATAGCTTGTGTTATTGATAGCTCCCCAAGAGATCTGTATGAAGTTGCAAGTTGTAGTGTTAAGAGAAATTTCATAGATCTACACAAGAAATAAAATTTGTAAGCCATTCAAAGTATGATTTAAGAGTGATGAATTGTATAACATACCCACTGAAATCTTCAAAAATTGACGAATCCATGATGATAATGCGTAATGAGGAAAGCTGGATGGGTAACATACTTGCAGCAATGAAAGCAGAGTGAATCCAAAGGGAATTTGAGTCTCGGTTCATCTTTCCAAGTGGAATATCAATCAACCTCTCAAATAAATCAATGTCGGTCTTGAGATCTTCAAGGAAATGTAAATCGTCTTCTGGAGTATGATTTTCCACTGGTGGAAATTGTGAAGCTGGATGAGTACTCAAGAATGATGCAATGAATTCACGTAGAGTTATTGACTCGTCTGGTCTAGCAATACTTGCTTTACTAGTCATTGCAAGTGTTACACTGAGCTCATGGGATTCATCCGCCTCAAGCCATGAGAGAAGTTTGAGGTTTGACTGTAATTCATTTGGTAATGGTATCATTTGATTAAGCTATTGGCAGTCTAATCAAATGACAATTACAAAACATCATCAGAAAACAAATGAGGAATGGTCTCAGATTGATAGTGAACATACCTAACCTCTTGGAATTTTTTGGTCTATTTGATTCTGATGCAAAGTGAGTAAAAATATCAATTAGAAAAAGTGAAATTGTCTATGATGAACCTCAAAAGCAAAGTTTACCTGTAAATTGTTTTGGTTTGAAATCCTGCTGACAGAAGGTATGATTGTGGTTGATGTTGTAGGATTGAGGGAGCTGGGAAGTTGGAACCAAGTACAAATAGTGGGCTTGGAATGGACAGTCATACACATATGACTCTTGTATGACTTACATATACTTTTGAAGAATCCAGAAGATCTTGTGTTCCCACTTGTGGCTTCTGCTCTCATGACTTGATAAATTGGATGATCTACCACCTCAGAACTTCTCATTCCGCATTGTAACAAAATCAGATATTTAAGTTATAAAGTAAAGTCAGCTTAAGAAATCTAACCCTTCAAGTTCAGAAAAACAAACAAAAATCAATCAGAGAGACAATGCATGATTACTAATCTGGATTCACAAATCTGAAGAATCTCAACTATTCCTCATCCTAAAAGTATTCTTCTGTAGAACCAAATTCCTAAAAATTGTCCAATACGTAAACATGAGTACCAAAACAAACGTAATAGGACAAGCCAATTTCCAAAAACTAAAGCAAAAGACACAATTAATCAAGAAAATCTCAGAATCATGTTTGAAAGGAAACAAGAAGACTTATAAAGAATCTGATCATTGGATGGCTTTAAACTCCACAAAGTTCATACCTTAATCTCCAGTTAAAAAAGTATAAGAAGATGATTGTAACAATACTAAGTTTCATTGATTCATGGGTAGAAAAACTCATTGTATCTTTTGTGATACCAAAAAAATAATTGGAAACATACAAAAAAGTTATCAGAAACACCGAGTAACTTTATATTACATAAAAAATATCAGCTTCACAAAAAGAAAGCAAGGAGCTTAACTAAAAGTGAAATCTACTAAATTAGATGCCCAACCATTAAAAAGTTCCAATAAACCTATGAAAAAATAAACCAACCTGTTCAAAAAAATTTATAAAGAAAAATTCCAAGAACACAACAATAAAACTTACCCTAGCTTGAGGGGAGATGAATCCAGTGGGATTGGATTGGTTATTGTCGATACATTGTGGGTCATCTGAATTGGAACCTGATGGCCCACGGCCGGGGTTAGATCAAGCAGTAATCCGTTTGACAAGCGGCTGCAAGGTCCGCTGAAGCAACAACAGTCCACCAGAAGGCGCATGAACTATCCATCCAACAAAATACTGTTGTCGATCAGTATCTTATATCTTCGGCGGCATGTGGTGGTGGGGGATTGATACTGACCATGACAAACAGTATCCTAAAAGCCTCTACTACATCTAACGCTTGGTCTTCAGTCAAATCTAATACGGCTTGTAAAATCATTGAAGCATCTAATGTTGAACATAGTAATGTGTCAGATGAGCGGAGTCGATCCGGCAACAGTACCTATCATACAAACCAAATGATTTAGTTATTGGGAATGGATTCAGTTGATACGCTGAAGGGATGACTTACCTCCACAGAGAAGGAAGATTGATAGATTTTCAGCATGGATTCTTAGTTTGTATTCACTCGTCAGTTGACGTACGACCTCACGACCGGCATCAAAGACTTCCTGTAAAATGAAAATCATAATTAGCTAGAGAGTACCAAATGATGATGAACCAAGTTCTGCACAAACCTTACCCGTCATACTCAACCCATCAGTCACAGTCCCCAAATCCATCATAGCCATTGCAGGTGCCCGCCTGCTCTGTACAGACGAAGGGTCTAACCCATCACCATTGGAAGGATCTTGATCCGGATCAATAAGGTTCCCGCTTTCCAAAGGATCAGCCGTGTCCACCTTCCTACAACTATTAGTAGTATCCTCTCGCTTTAAAGAACAATTTGTCATACAATCCGTTTCATTATCCACCAGTGTATGAACTGCAGCATGAACAAATAAATGGTGTTTGTAATATTCACTCTTAGAACGAGCTGAAGTATGAACACAATCTTCTACAGCTAATGGATGTAGTTAACATAAAAGAGGCAATAATCTGATCACATCCCAATTAAGACCCTAAAGAACCATCAATTCCAAACAAAAAAGAAAAAATTAAATTCGATTCTTGTAAATCCAAAAAAGATTCAAAGATAATTTCTTTTTTGCCTTTACATACATTAACATTAATCCATCGTAAACACGACCAAAGCGGACGAGATCAAGACAAATGATCTTTGAGTCTCATAAGTTCATGATGATTATCAGGTAAAAAGCTTCCAAATTCAGCATGATCTTCTGCATAATCTACTAAATCTACACTAACAGGTGTTTTAAGTAAATGAGAAAGATGTCGTTGTGGTTGATTTGCATTCACACCGGATTCCATTAATCCAGTGGAATTCCATTGGTATCTTGATGATGATGAGGAGGTGGTTATTGATTTAGGAACTGTTGAACCTGATACGATTCTTTGGGCTGCTGCTTTGAATCTTTGCTTAACTTAACCCAATTTGAATCCAGATTCAAGTTTCAGTTACACTTTCAAACTTCAAAGCGGTAAAGCACCGATTTCTTAACTATATCAATTTCAACTCACCAGTGGAAGTGGCATGATTGATAGACAATAATTCAATCTATGTTGGTCCGTATGAAGTTGTCCTACAGTACTACGGCTAGGTACTGTTCGAAAGAAAGAACACCAATCAGTACAATTGAGATATAGAATCAATTGTAGCAAAAGAAAATGAATGTTAGTTTATAATTGGATGTTGCACCATAGTTGGGCCTTGGCTGGTTAGGCTGCAATAAAAGATTGTCGTTCTGGTGACCACTCTGATTCTCACTCATGTTGACTTGTGATGATCAAGCTGTAACGTTTGAAATTGAAACTCATTCACACCCGAGGTGACATCATCCTGACTCCTGATACTCGAGTCGTAATGACCCGACATGTACCAGCTGATGGGAATTTCTGTGAACGATGAAGAAAGCCAAAACCATCGGCAAAAAAGGAAGTGTTTATCAAACCAACGTCTTCAAGTTCTGAGCTAACGATATTCTTGAGAATAAATACAATATCTGGATTTCACTGCACTGATACAATCTGATCATCGATCAAGCTTTTCTAGAATGGTCATGATCTCATTATCTGTTTGTCACAAACGCTCCAGAGATGAATTATGGCTACGTATCAGATGTGAAAGGTTGGAAATATGAAATCAAAAGGATTTGAATATGTAGACTAGAGGGTAATCAGTAAAAGATCTTGTGTTCTGATCTCAATCCCCAAACAACAGAATGTTGGAAATCTTAACTACGAGTTCAGTTGAGAGTTCACGAAAAAGTTTGTTCCATCTGGACGATCCGGTGAACAGCTTCCAATCAGATCATTTGTTGGATTTTTACCGTTTCTTTTTGTTTTATCGTCATTTCATTCACTCAGCAACATCGTCTTGTTGGTTGGTTTAGTCATTTAGTAGCGTATAATTACTGTATTGCATGCATTGTTACAAAATTCCACTCCAAGCCTGAATTGGTTTCAAGTTTCAACTTCTTTTCAGGCGGAAGAAATGGAAGGTCACAGAAAATTGGTCCACAAAACCACAGGCTGGACATTGTAGGAAAAATGATATAAATACTTGAACGATATCGTTTCTTTGAGGCAAGCTGCACCCCTTTGCAATCACCCCTCCGCAACAAACCATGGACAAGGTGAGTTGATCAATTTTTGCCTTCTCGAATGATTAGAGGGACCTGATTTTGAAAACTCGAAGGTTTCACCATGTAATGAAGATAATTCTGTTCGGTTGTATGGAACTTGGTTCCCACTTGACACAGGACCAACCAATAAACTTCTCTACCAGCCTGAAGGTCTTGCGGTTCAAGGCAGCAAATTTTGGTGGAGTGAAGAATGTGGTATGCAACTCCATTCAGGGTTTTGAGACATAGTTCTCAAGTCATTAGCTTAAATTCTATTCTATCTGCATTTGTAGTTATCAGGAAATTCAATGATATCTTTGACTCTTTTGATCACATCGAGGTCTGCTGGGGATCTCAATCGCAAACCGTATCATCATTAATTGGTTATAGACGTCATTACCCTCATATAGCCATTGGCTCTTACATGCCATTGAATTCCTTACATACATAAACTTTGTTTCCAGCTGTCTTTTTGAGATTCTCCTGAAATCCATTACCAATTGGCAATTCCCCCCATCTTTCTAGACAGGTCGTAAGCATTGCATTGGTGCAAGCTGTCAGATCACCTTCATAGACTATATCAGCATATTCAAAAGAAGATTCAGCATCGCGCATTTGTGAATCCCACTTAAAGAAGTCATCAAAATTGTATACTCATATTGTCTATTTGGAAATTCGAGAATAGCAGGATGCAAGCAGTAGTTTTGGGTCAATTTTGAGATTGTTGATGAATATTGATTAGGAAGCATATGATAAGCTTTCAATTCGATAAATCGAGAAAAAGACTTTTGTCTAACCCAAGTGCAGTAGCCACGGGTGATCAAGCAATTGGCCCTGGAACATATAAAGATGGAAGATTAAACTTTAGATGCATTGTCATGACGAGTAAAAACAGACTTACCAAGTTGATGTGGGTCACCAGCAAGGATCATTTCTGTGTCTGGTTTCTGGAGTGTTTTCATTGGTACCATGACCTATCAGAGTTGAGTATAGTCAGTGAACTAGTTCCAAAATGATGAGGAAATCAAAACTATGAGGATTGCGCCAAAGCACGGGTCAAATTTGAGTTGAAGTTTGGTCGCCTCCACTTTATGGACACGTCCACCGTACCAGACGCCCTGGATGTCCCGGGATGGACGGAAAAGTACTTGATCTCTGTATAGCACTGAGGGTGGCTTTTCAGCAAGCCCAGGTACTTCAAGACTGTGTATATGAATTTGAAAAAACCATTTGCGATCATGAGTAATTGACGTGATAGGGTAGATTATCAAAAAGACTTACCTATACAATGCTTCATTTTTGACGTGTGTGATGGTCACACCCTTCATGTCATATTGATGTATATCCTCCCTAATCAAATATGAATCAGATCAGCACCGTGCAAGTAAATCTTAATCAGAAGGGCGATAATATATGGAGTTGGTCTAACTTCATCTGTGCCTCCTCAATCCAAAGAACGCCCTGCCACCACTTGGAATAATTCGATAAAGAGAATTCTGTTGGGATTACACCGGAATTCATGGCCCATGAGATAGTCTTATGAATCCTGCCTTTGGTGCTGGCCAATCCACGCGTCACCCATCTTGGCAAATCGTATCATGGAAGTGAAGTTGTCCATTTCAAGGCTGCCAATGGAGGTGGCATTATACCTTCCATAATTTCATCAGCAACCTCAGTGGAAGGTAACCACATTGAAGGCACATAAGGTGCTACCGGTTTAAGTTCTGCCATACACTGCCAGCATTGAACAGATTCCCAGGTGGGAATATGGGTCCCAGGAACCAAATTCCCCACCTGTTACTGCTA
>MWRL01015243.1:0-12129 GCA_002157085.1 Melampsora occidentalis | reverse complement strand
CTAAGTAATGCAATGGGTCTATACGCATTAGGATCCGAATAATTGTCTTTCCCATTTTTTCGTATGATGATAGTGATTGCCTTTCGCCAAGCGTTAGGGAAGTGGCCCTTTTCGAAGCAAGCATTGAAGAGGCGGCATAGTTCTACTTCAATCGCGGGAAGCGCTAGTTTGATGAGTTCGTTGGAGATGTCATCGTCACCATTGGCTCGTTGGTTAGGTAGGTTGTTGATTATCTTCCTGAGCTCGTGGGGTTCAAGTTTTGGGTACAAGTGTTGGGTCGAGGTGATGAGGGCGTTAAGATCGTGTGGGATGTCAGACAGGTCGGCTTCTACATGGGCCACGGAAGTACCATAATATAGCAGAGCTGCTTGTTCTTCTTTATTGGTCGCTATTGAGCCATCTTGTTTCTTGAGAGGAGCAATCTCGCTGGAAGAGTTGGGCTTGACACATTTGAAGGCCTTGAAGGTGTCGTTATTTGAACAGGAGGCCAGGAATTGTTTCCAATGGTTGGCTTTGGCTTTGAGAACTTGATTTTTGAAAAAGGCTTGCCATTCGGTGTAGCATTTGCGTGCCTCAGGTAGACCAGACATGATCATCCACCGTCGAGCACGGTTTCGATTTTTGAGGATCGGGTTCAGGGTGTCCTTGTCCCACCAGGCTTTGTGTTTGTTGAGTTTAGTTTTGACCTTTTTGCCTTGTTTCTGCGCAGCTTCAAGAATGATGCTTGAAAGTGTTGATACCGCTGTGTCAATGTTAGACAGTTCATCATAGTTTGGTGGGAGTAGGTGCAGTTTATCTGTGATTGTGTCATGGAGTAGAGACGGTTGGATGTCAGCAATTTTTAGGGAGATGTGTGACTCAATAGGAGGGATGAGGTTTAAGTCGAGGATAGTGGCTAAGGGAAAATGGTCTGAAGCTAAGGTATTGGTCAGTACTTTACAGCTGATGACTTTCTGCGTCAGGTTCCAGCTGGACCAAACAAGGTCTATGGTGGTTGATGCTGTATTTGAGGAAAATCGAGTGGGGATGCCTTTTGGTGATATGAGTTTAAGGCCAATTGAGCTGAAGAGGGATATTAATTTCTTTGCTTGTGGGTCTGAGGCTGAGTAGTCCGGAGGATTCCAAAGTTTGTGATGGAGGTTGGTATCTGAAACTAGTAGGGTGGGGATGTGTCGGTGATGGTTGCTGTCTAACCAGCGTTGTAACATGATGAAGCCTCTGAGGGAGCCCGGAGGGTTGTACCAGGAAATAACTCTCAGTTTCGTCCGGTTTGAGGATTGGTCTTTGATGTCTATCGCTAAGATGATATCGGTCGAGCTGGGGAGAATAGAGAATTGAGACGTGGGGACTAGTTTCGAGAGGTAAAGGCAGACCCTCGGTCTGTCAGCCCAGGATGAGGGGGAGTAATCGTAGGGTGTGATCCGGTGCCATGCTTCGTGATGAGGGAAGGTAAGTGAGTGAGAATTGAACCAGGGTTCTTGAAGTGCCAAAAGAGTGTGATGCGTGTGAGTGAGTGCTTCGTGTGTATGTTGGATGGAGTTTTGACAATTGAAGTGTAGAATCGAAAAGGTGCTAATTTCAAGCGGGATGTCAGATACTGATTCGTGCAAGGATAACTGATCGTCATCAAAATTCGGAGGTTGTGGGAAGAGTGAAACGTTGGATGAGAAGTTGATGTCGTTATGATTCATTTTCGTTTATTTGAGGGGTGGAAATTGTAAACTTCGTGTTTCGTAGAGGGCAACCTAGACTTTTTGGGGAATGAGCAAACTTGGGGGAGAAACGGTCAATAACTTCTTTGGATTTTTGGCGGTCAAAATGGAAGCATCTGGCGCATATTTGAGGAATGTCGTTGTTGGCACAATCTTTGGAACTGTGCGGGTCACCACATTTTGTGCAATAAGGATGATTATTGCAATTTGTATGAGTATGGTACAAGTCTAAGCAGTTGAAGCACATGGTAGGGCCTTGTACATATTGTCGACTCTTAAGTCTATTACAATCAGCGTATAATCCACCTTTGCTAATCTTGTGAGCTAGTTCCTTGTCAAGTAAGTTTAGAACTATAGTGCCGTGAGATTTTTTCGTATCGGTCGGGTTCTTTAGCCATTTAACTGAGTGAATAGCCTCAATCGGAATGTTGTTTTGGTCACTGAGTTTCTGGGGGAAATCGTCCTTCTCAACTTCGAGATCAGCTGGGACATAGTTGAAGAGGACAGGGTATCGAGTTTGTGAGGTGATAAAGTCTTTGTGAGCTATTTTTGTCCATACGTGTTTGTGTTCAAGGAGCCATTTCTTCATGAGGCGGTTGTCCATGTTCATGAGGACATCCCCTGACTTAAGGAGTGAGGCGCTGCGAATAAATACCGGGGAACCGTTGACTTTGGCGTTGACCGATGATAGAGCTTCGTTGATCCTTTGGACAATTTCAATCTTTGTTAACCCTTTAAAGGGGACCGTGCCAGGAGTTTTGTTGATGATGAGCGAGGCAGCCTTGAATTCGTTGATTACGGCGTTTTTAGGAGGTGGTTTGGGGGCAGTCACTTGTTGTTGTTTGGGGAACAGATTGGTCCAGGCGTTGGGTCTGGGTGGTAGCGGTTGGTTGGTGGTTGGTCGGGCGGTCATAGTTTGAGCGGCAGCGTTTGATTTTAACACCCGGATTTCTTCTCGTAACTCGTTAATCGTATTGTTGAGCTGTCTGATAGTATCTTCGAAGCCGTTCATCATTCTAATCATGACTTGAATGAGAGTACCATGTGATTCCGAGTTTCCAGATGGTAGAGAGTTCAGATCAGACATCATGGAATCCGCTTCGTTCGATCTTGTAAAATTCGGATTTTTTGGGGGAGGGGGGTCCCGGTCACCTTCACCGGTGTCCGGTGGGCGTTTCTGTGGCATAGATGGTGGGATAGAAGTGTTTGTGATGATTTGTTAAGTGATGATGTATATATGAAGCAATGACGTTAGAGTTAGAGTTCGAGATCGGCTTCCACATGACACACATCATGCACATGTAATCTTGCTCGAAAGGTCCGACGTGGACTGACCCGGCATCCTATCACCCGAGCTGACCAAGTTCATCACCGGAGATCCTGGCCTTTGGGAGGACGCGCAGTGTCAGAGCTCTGACACTGTCAGGCCTCCCTTACCCCATGAAATCATGGTTCTTCACTTCCCCTCGAAACCTCTACTCACCAACTGTCCCCATCCTGATCCCCCAACAATCACATCCACCACATATGCAGTGAAATGTGTCAATACATATCACCCCGAACCCGTATCTCCAGCCGATACCACCCCCCACTTCACATTCCCGTCAACTTCTTATCTCTCTAACTCACTTCACTTCACAACTTCATAAGATGCTTTTGCACGAACTCGTCAACACGCTTAGTCGCGATTACCCACAGCTCCATTCAACCCTTGACCTTTGCGAATTTATAAGATTTGTCGCCTTGGCCGCAGAGGTCACCAACCGCGCCAAAGGTCTCCTCACCAACGAAGCCAAAATCATCATACCTTTCATACGCAAAGCCTTAGACTTATCTCTTTCGAACCACATGTGCTCCGACCTCTGGAACACCATGCGCCCCCTCTTCAGCGTCATCCACATCCAACCTGGCGTTTTGATTCAACAGCACGGCTATCAACCCGACTTGCCTGTCTCAATACCTGAATCTTACCTCGTCTCTCCGGTCAAGCATTGTTTGGTGTGCCCAAAGGCCCACAAGCTGCAGCTACGCTCTCGAATCGACGGGTACATCTACGATGTCGACGGTGTCCACACAACTGGCATCGTAACCCTCAAATGTCCAGGTCAGCCGTTTTCCTACTTCACCTCTTTCTTCTCGACCACCCCACTGACCCGTAATCCCCCTTTCACAGGCTGTCCCACTTATTACCGGCCAAGTTACTATTCCCACGGTTGTTTCCGCACCTACTACTCCTCAAAGCAAGGCCGGAACCCAGAGACTTATCAAGTCTCTTGTCATTTCTTTATGACACACCGTTTGGCGGAGCTCCTCAGAGAAGGAACGATGCTTGCCCAGTAAGTTCTATCTCGTGACCAAAGGCCTCTAAACGCTTTAAACTCATCATATCAATTTTGAAACCGTCACTGTGATATCACAGCATTTCAAATTTCAACCTCGCCAACCTGTTCAACCGGTGCTACGTCGATCGCGTTCAACTGCCATCACTCCATGGCACCCCCAAAATTTTACCCGATCTCTCGGAAATTACCTGCCGAGACGGCTTAGACATCCACTGCCTCCTCCAGAAGTCAGACGCAGCTGGGACGTGTCTGCGTGTTGACGTGTCTGTTCCTGCTGATACACGATATTACCAAGCCATGCAAGAGATTCTCGAATGGATCTCTTTGGAAGGAAGCAAGCATCGCCACCATGCCTGCTCTAAGTGTGTCCGAATCCTCCCGCTTCCCTCTGAAGACGGCAAGGCCAATTTGGGCTGTAAGTGCCCTGATGTGTTTGGATTCCTGCTGAGCTTCACTAACTTCGTTTCACCTCCCTCCACTTAGACATCCGTGCAGTAGTGACAGACGGCCTCACCATAGGTCATTGGCGATGCACTGCCACCCAAGAGCAGCTTCGTGAGCTTGCGGCTGCAGACGGTTTGCCACCCCCAAATGGGCCTTGCACAACTCCTCTGGAACGAGTTTCTGATAGATTCTGCAAGTTACACCACGAGCGCCTTGGGAAGCGCTGTGTGGCTCAACCATGCAAACGCGACGCGATCGAAGGGCAGGCCACATGTGCTCTCCAAGAGCATATCGACACGTACTCAAAATTCAAAGCGCGAATTGGTTCTAACTTTGCGCTCACCTCGATGCTTAATCGACCTGGTTCCAACCGGCCATCTGATCCCACGGTCCATCAAGATTGGAACACGGCTGAATTGATCGGCCTCGAGGATATTCAGCATGGCGATGAAGGCGATCGGGAGCACGAGAAGGGTCGTGAAGGGGCTGACGCTGCCCCGTGTCGAATCAGCCTTTCCCGAGCACGCACACACAATGACCAACTCATAGTGTGTACTTGTGGAGTCATCCTCGCTAGGGAAACGTTCTATCACTCAGAGGGCGTCAGTGCTGTCCGTGTAAGTGATTTCGCAGCATGCACAAAGGAACCTGGACTCCATGATGATTGACTCACTGTTTTGGATCATCAAACCGGCCTAGGATTTCCTACTCCGCACATTCCCTCATCGAATGCCCCAAGTGGTCTTCTACGACAACGCATGTAAACTAGTCGACCACATTTACCACGGGGGCGGCAACTACACCCGTTTCTTGAACACCGTCATTCCGGTGGACCCCTTCCACTTCCGCTCGCACAAGGAATCAGACGAATTTTGCCAATACTATACGGACCCTAAACTTTTCCCTGAACTCCGAGACCCCCATGGTTGGTATTTCAACGCTTCGGCGGGTGAGTGCAGCAATGTGTGGTATAGTGGCTTCGCTTCAATGGCCAGAAACATGCACCCCATCCGATTTAATTTTATGATGGAAGATATGGTTGAACGCCACAACGATTGGTTGATTACAAGGCTATCTAAAAGGCCAGACCTCACTTTCATAGGGGACATTCCCTTGTGATCATCACCTATATATCAATTTTTCACCTCCTCATTTGTATCTCAATCGTGTTCCTTGTACCTCAGTAATTGATTGGCTATAACTATGAAGATGTTGAAATAACTATCGGAAACTGCCTATTTCAATGTAATGAAGCCTTTTATTTGTCTACACTTGCCAAAAGTCAAATGACGGTAACATACGTAGTGCCTCTTTAGAGACCCTAATCCAGAAACTATGTGAGCCAGCCTCACATAGTCATACTGTGTCTGTATGATGCGCATTTGTCTGTTCTCACCAGGCGCTCGGTCAGGGAGTGAGGGCAGGAATTGAGGAATTATTGATGCACAACTGACTTTTGAATAGTCGTTTCTTTCAGGGACAAATGTGGGGGAGAGAAAAGGACAAATGACTAAAAGAATATCATTGGTTTGATGTTTGAATCATTGTAGTATCTGGAGTTTGACACATGTGAGGAAGAAAACATATTTGGTCGGTTTGAAGACAAATTTGACGTCCTGTTTGACTTAAGAAATTATAAAGAAACAGAGCCTTTGTTTGAAGGTCAAATCAAACTATCAAAAAACGGCCAAGTCAACAAATAAACAGGTCATCCAGTAAGCCACCCATTCATTGGTTCATTCTTCTTCCGAAGTTGGAACCCAAAGTTCCCACGATGTGATGCTTGCGACATCTAGAGATGGTGCCGGGAACGGGGGCATTTCCGCAATGACGCAGAGGTTAGAACACACATGTTCACGCGGGAAACGACGGACGGCGGATCTGCCTATATTGCCAATCGTCCAATTGCCCTGGCTGAACAACAATGTCAGGACAGAACTTCACTGGGTCCATATTCCTACTGAAAAAAAAAAACTCACTTGACATCATGGACGACCGCCTCAGTCACAACCGTTCCAACACCCTGAAACCCAGTAATGAAGCTCTCCTCGTTGCTAGTGACGTAGGTCCAATGCGAGAAGGCGTTGAGCACGGCGCGCATGCTTGTGCTCATCGGATGGAGTGCATTGTCCGACAAGATTGGGCCGAAGAAGTCGTCCAAGCTGAAGATCTCACGGGGACCAGTTACGAGTTCTTCTGCAGTGAAAGACTTGAACACGGAGTCACCAGAGGGAGTAAGGATGTTTGCATGCATTCGCCCCACCAAGTTCTCTTGGAACTGTTTAACGAGAGTTCATCACGATTTAGGTCAGTCAATCACGACTCGAAATGGGCGGTGACATGACTTACGCGTATACGCAATAGTGCCTCCCATTCTTCGGCAGTGACAGAGTCCGGTTGGATTTGGCCAACGAGGCCCTTAGAAAACCGGTCCAATTGAACAGCCACGTGAAAGTTCGTTTGTGCAATGCCCAGGTGGATGCGGATGGCACGCTGGCGGTCATTAAAGATTCGTACCCCGAGATCCACAGCATAGTCACCACGTGACAAGGTGGCTCTGAACGTGGAGCGGAAGTCCCATCCATGGACAAAGTCGTGTGTGATTGATATGTGGGCTGATTCATGGACAAACCGCCAGCCAACGTCATTGTCAGGGTTATTATCACGCCCGATCGTCAAAATTGTCACGTTGTGCCCCTCAGGCACAACCTCGGGCACCGAAAAAGGGAGGTTTCGTTGGCCCAACTGGAGGGTGTCTAAAGTTTGGGTGAGTGCAGACAGATCTGACCGCTCTGAGAAAAGCAAAATAGTATATCTGAGCCTCGGCGTGGGCAGATAACATGGATTTGATCGTGATGAGGACTTACCAAGGCCGCACACCCAATGTAAAGTGGTTGGGTGAAGGATGACTACGACGTCTACATCGGCGTTTGCTTGCAGAATCTCAATGTCATCAGCTTGCAGGGTCTCGAGGTCGTCAGGGTTGGGAGCCTGCAAGTTGTCAGCTTGTGGAATGTCGATGTTGATAGAGTCGTCGGCAGTGGGGTCAGGGTCAGGCGCAGTTGGGTGGGATGATACGAAGTTCATATCGGCTTCGGAATCGGTGCCTTCCATGGAGACTGAAGGTTAAAGTGATCAACTAATGGATATCGACAGTTGGAGGGGGTAAGGTGAGTTGTGAGTTTGACTGACTGAGTGGAGGATATATGGACCTTTTTAAGGGGATGTAGAGAGAGGTTGACCAAGGATCGTTGGATTCAACAAAACAAATTGATCAAGATGGGGACGAAGAGAAGGCACGAGACTCCAGAAGATGAACAGAAAATCGATTGTCTCGCAAAGCAAAAGAGAGGAGAGAAAAGAGTGAGTCAGACTTTCATGAATCATCAAAAACTTTAAAGAGCTAACTAATTGCATCCCTTGCTTCCTCGATCTTTAATACTTCGTCACGCATGCCCACTAGCTAGCATTGAATGTTGCGAACCTCGCCTCGGCTACTAGTTTAGCTCATGCTATACTGCAGAAGCGAGGTCAGCAGCCAAAACGAACAGGGAGAGGTTTTTAAGATGACATTCCCAAAGGCGCGTTTGTATCGTGTCGCGCAAGGAAGGAAGTGTAATGCTTAACACAAACAGCAGTCGGGCTACTTTGGCTCGACCGAAATGAGATCTTCATTGATATGTGGATTGTATTGAATGGTTTTTGTGAGTAGGATCGGTGGTGCACAGACGTATTGATTAGGGAGTAAGAATTCGAAAAACATCTGGACGAGTGAACTATGGGGACAGCACAAAACAGAGGATAGTGGTTTTGGTCACATAATACATTTTGGGGGAGGTTAGCTCCAACACTGATAGGAGGACAAAGATTTTGTACTGAATCATTCACCCATTTTTCGTTTGTGACCTCTCTGTGGAGGGTGTTGCGAGCTGGGATTGCTACCGTTTGGCTGTGGCGGTGCCAGGCTTACAACTGCGAGAAATTCCTTATGGAACCGCTTACGCAGAGCGCCAATGGTGACCGGATTGCCAATTCGATTCTGCAGCTCTTCCCACTCGCGCATCCGTGGTTCACCAACGTCATCTAGCCATTTCGCATACCTGTACACAGTGCGGTCGCCTCGGACGTATTGGTGTTTGAACATCGCATCCCAAGCGCGTAAGCGTGGCATGGTTGACAACAACTTGTGCCACTCCATCAGGTGACTCATTGGTGCATCATCGTCGGGCCAAGACGCTTTGGCAAGGTCCTCCAAAACGGGTTTCTGCTGCCGAGTAAGCTCAGTGGATTGATGCAATGGAAATGAATGCTGACGAATGGAATTAAGGCCTACCATAGTTTGTTGCTGGTGGTCACTTGGTTCTAAGTTTGCCGCACCGGCTAGTACTTCGCGAACAACCTCTATCTCGGGGTCATCGTCTTCAGGTTGTCCTTGTTGTGATGACGAGGGTGGCGCTCCGATGGGGAAAATGCCAGGGCTGCCTGGGGCAGCTGGAGTGTTAGAGCCGGTTGGTAGAGGCGAGACAGTTGAGGCAGCCTCATAGGTGGACTGGAGCATATGATCAAGACGGGGACACTCGTCTTGTGTGAGCTCAACCCGTTTGACAAGGATTTGACGGGGCGCCGTTGGGTGGCGAGAGGGTATGTCTATACCTTGCGTACACTGGGAATTATGCGGTGTCTTAGTTAGCAATATAGATGGTACAGTCAATATAGATGGTATAAGATGAGACTCGTACCCATCCTTCCAAAGTAGGGTCCCAAATCGAGAATGTGCGCGACCAGCCTTCGGGGTTTGCGCGACCTTCAATCACAGCAGCCTCATTGATAAGGGGTGCGCATTGGTCAAGGGTGAAACGGGGCCATTTCGATGCAAGAAAAGAGTAGAATTTAGGTCCTTCACCGGCCTACACATACAGAATTGTGGTTAAAAAAGGTTGTTCAAATGGGAGAAAGAGGTAAGGCACTTACTCGGAGCCATGCGATAATTTTGACAACCTTGCCCTCGTCAGCTTCAAGGCGTTGATCGCGTTTGTTGGCTTCCAGACGCTCTGAATGCAATTCAAAAAACCGGCCGAGCTGAGCATCGTCCATTTTTTGGGCAATACGAGCCCCTGTTTGAGCACTCTGATGTGGGAGGCGTCTGTGCGAGGGTAGGGCGGCCGCAGGGCGCGGGCTGTCAATGAATTCTACAGATAATTCCCGATTCAAACGCTTTAGAACTGGGTGGATGGCAGGGGCGGCGCTGGAGCTGGGTCGAGGCTGGCTCGGTTCGTTCTTGACGACGTGACCCTTGGCTGGGCACGGATGGTCCTTGGCGCCTAATGATTGACAGCACTTTGAAAGACGAAGAGTTTGTCATTAAGCAGTAAGTAAGACAGACACAGCTTCGTGGGGGAAGAAGTACCGAAGCACCTACCGAGGCACAGGCTTGATAGAGGCATTGTTTGTTCCCTTTGCGCGCATCAGTAGGTAAATGTGAGCTTGTCCGGCCATCTACTCCACGGCACAGAATACCGTCTGGGCGCTTGGGAGCGCGTGCTTGAGAGGAAGACGGAGTGTTGGAAAAGAGCTGATCCACCAATTGCTGGCTGGCAAACATCGCGAGGGGTTGTGGGCCGATAGCCGAATTGAGCACTGATTGCGTTTGGGTGGGGGTGGCGATAGGATTGTACGGCACCAGAGGCCAGTGGCCATTGTTTATCGATGCTATCTCGTGATTGAGCCGTGGAAAGCTCCAGCTTCGGTAAAAATGGCCTCGTTCGCCGCGGGGAGGCTTGATACCGCACTGGAAAAGTCATCAAATGGAAAAGAACAACAAAAAGCACGTTCAGTGACCGGAAGGGGGCGAAGTAGGGATGGGGGATCCTCACAGCGACGCGCCAAAAGGTGGGAAGCTGTCGAATGTATTTCAAAGGCGTGTCGTGCTTCCCTTCCGCAACACAACCTGGGCAGGCCAAACCGACAGATCCGTCCTTAATGGGTAGGGGTAAGGGTTGTGACGGGTGGAGACGGCGGTAAGTGGAATCGATATATCGTACACTCTTCATGGTGCGGTGATGGGTGATCGGTGAGGTATGATGAGGGAGATGAATGGGTGATCGGTGAGGTATGATGAGGGAGATCAAAGTGTGGTACCCCTGGATGGAAAGTGGTGATCGGGTGCTCGTCCAGGAGTAAGGGCCCGAAGGTTTTCCGGGGGTTTGGGACAAGGTGTCGCACACGTGTGAGGTGGTGGGGATGTCAAGGTGAGATGTTAGGTTGAGTGTCGTGTAACGTATAGCGGTGTGAAAGGCTGCTTGTGAAGAATCACGAAGCATGCACATCTCTGTGTAAGTCATGACTGTCAGAGGTCTGACACTAGTGTCAGGGTCCTCCCGAAAGCCAGGTGTTCCCTTCATCACAAAGGTTGACAGCTTCACATCTCATCATCCAACACATTCACCACTCTAGTCTCTCTCTCTCTCTCTCTCTCTCAGCATTCATCACAACACACAAACAAACAAACTATATTAGAGAACTCAAGATGGCACTCAATTGCTCAATGTTAGATAATCAAAACAAACCTATCCCACTTCCAGGTAAATCATCAAACCATTCACATCTCTCTTTCAAACTCAATCCATCTCAATCACTAACCTCACTCTTTCTTTCAACCTCCAATCATCTTCAATGAATGTAATCAACAGATGAGAAAATCTTTCTAACAGTCAATGGTATAACCATTTCTTTAACGCCAACTTTACCAGGTTCAGGAACGACAGATGGAGCCCCAATCTCACCCACCGAATCAAACCAAACCCAATCTGACTCATCTAAATCA
Source organism: Melampsora occidentalis (assembly GCA_002157085.1). Taxonomy (NCBI): domain Eukaryota; kingdom Fungi; phylum Basidiomycota; class Pucciniomycetes; order Pucciniales; family Melampsoraceae; genus Melampsora; species Melampsora occidentalis. Next base: position 808 of record MWRL01015243.1, on the reverse strand, counting down.
AAATTACCATTATCATCAATCTTCTCAAATCTAACGTTGAAGAATTCAGAAAAACTTTACAGTGGTACGATTTATATCACCAACCAAAGGATCTTATTTATCTCTAATAATCCATCAGAAGATCAATCTATAAAAACCTTGACGATCCCTTTATCAAATTCCTTAGATGGAAGGTTTATCCAACCTTGGTTATCGGCTAATTATCATCTTTCCACCGTCTTACCTGTGCAGGGTGGTAATCTTGAAGAATTGCTTTCCAGTCGTCATACAGATCAATCTTCGAATCCTAATAATCATCCGATCTTGTTTACCTTGAAAGTCGTTTTTAATGAAGGTCATGGGTTTGCGTTTTATGAGGCTTTGGAAGAAGTTAAACGGCTGCATTCGGAGGCTAATGGTCAAAGAACTACTGTTTTAGAAGAATTGCGTAAGTGAAGATCGGTTTCGAATCTCCTTTGATTTTCTGCAAACCATTTCCTACTAATCCTAAGATTTGTTCTTTGTTTATCTAGCTACTTATTCACCAACAACTCAGCCCAATGAATTGGACCCAATCGAAACCAATCCAGAAGTCCCGAACTTCAACCAAGCGGATTCTATCAGATTACAGCAAAGAAGAGATACGATGCCAGATGAAGATTTAATTCTGGCTGCTCAAACTGCTTTAGCAGAAGAAAGAATCGAACAAGATTTGATACTTGAAAGCTCAACTAATCCTACTACTACTCATCATGATGATCATCCTCCGTTATACGAACCTTGAAAAATACTTCCTCCTTGTTTTTCTCTTTTGTTGATTGGTTTGGTT
>MWRL01015239.1:0-14004 GCA_002157085.1 Melampsora occidentalis | reverse complement strand
AATTCAGCCCCCAGGAATCTTTCGAAAGCCTGATTTGCCGGCGAGGTGCGCATGTGTTTTTCATTTTGAACGACATCCTTCCGTTCTATTTATATCCTTCTACAATCCGCACTCATCTTTGTTCTATCAATATTCGCAAGCTGCCATTCCGCATTCTACACCTATTCTCCCACTTCCGGCGTTGTCTGCTATGTTTTCCATCGATTTTTTCCAAAAACTACAGCTTTTTTTTCCATTCATATATAATCATATTCTAATACCTTTCTCGTCTTCATCCATTTTGACCTTCTGATAACACTATTTCCTAATTCTGCACACCACCTACAATCCGGCATATCCTACGATTTCCTTCATCCATTTTGTACTTTCTGATAACACTATTTCCTAATTCTGCACACCACCTACAATCCGGCGTATCCTACGATTTCCTAATTCTGCACAAGACCTACAATCCGTCATATCCTACACTATTCCATCGTTCTCACACAGTAACCTCAAGCCTCTTCCATACTTATGTGTATACTGAACGCCGTATTTTACGCTCCCTTCCAGCCCAGGCATTTTTCCAACGCATTCAACCTCCACATTCCGTCGAAACTCCCAATTCATCCGGTTTTTCTTTCTTCACCTCCCGTTCTCCTGTCAAAGTAGCACCTCCCATTAGTTCACTTAATATGCACACGTCAGTGTATCATTTATTAATTTTTTCCTGTCCATCTATCCCTCCTTTTTTTCAACTCTCAAATCCACCCTTGCCTCAAGCATAGGCCCTAACTTCTAGCCCTCCACCTTACCTCACTAACAAACTCTACCCAAGGTATGCCCATTCCGGCATTATATCTATCTATTGCCCTATTTCCTCCACTTCCATTACTTTCGCATCTCATCAATGGCATTTACGTAATCGCCGTCCTCCGTTTTCGATAAGCAACCTTTTCCTCTATTACCTAATTAATATCACAAAGCTCTCAATGGGACTCACCTACCAATGTGCCCTCATTTCCTACATCAGTCTAATGATGTATTCTGTCTTACTATGTAGAGCACGCGTTCACTTCTTTCCATCCCGTCAGTCGAGCTTGTTATCAAATAACTCAACCCTCTGTTGAGCTAATCATTGAAACTTCACCGTCCAACTCAACATCTCTCCATAAATTTAACATCCAATTCATATATTCCACCCTCATCCACGTTAACCATCTCTCATCACACGGTCCATTCCATTTAAACTTCGTCAGTCCCTTTATTCAATTCGTTAAAGATATATAGCACCTCTGCTAAACCACTTTCAGATATTCAAGTTTCTCATCTTCCCTGAAGCTTTTCCCTCTTCCTCGTAATCATCCTCATTCAAACACCTTAGTTCAACTCGCGCCTTTATAAGTTCTATCCTGATTGGTTCTTCTTTGCAGAAGTTAATTGTCACGTTACGTAGCGACGTCTTTCCACTATGTCTGATTATAAGGCAACACCCTATTCCCCTAACCGTTCCTCACATAATGCTTCCAATCAGCCTAAAAGACGCAATCACCCTTTCATCATTTCTGGCATATTCGACATTTTAGTTAAGGTCCGTTCTTCATTTAATACACTGTAACTGTGAATCGCTTGCTTCTGACCATCGCACTCCATCTCAGCTTGAGTCCGACAATACCAATCAGTACGGTACTCGCACATACCAAACTGCTATATCTACCCTCAGCCAGGACTCTTCCGATATTGTTGAGTGGGTCATCAATGCTATAGGCTATGTTGGTCCCGAAACTCAGCTCGAAGCAGCCAACTGCTATTACCTCAAAGGACGACTTCTAGCTTTCAACACGAAATCTACACAAAACTTCTACTTCGAGCCTGATCATCATGTTTTGGTTAATACCTCCGATGCCCTCCCCGGTGGACTTGCCAACACCATTTCTGTTACTGGTGTAGGACTCATCATTTCCCGTTCGGTCGAGAACGTGAGTCCCGGTAAAGATAACGTTACCATCATTGTCAAGCACAGCGATTATAATCCAGCCGTACGCCCTTCAACTTCCCCTATTACACCCTACCGTTAAGTTAACCTTTCTACCATTCTTTAGACTCGCACTCAAGAGAGTTTTGAGGTTCAGTACCGTTGCAATTGGTCCAAATTAATGGAGAAACTTCAAATGTTACTCGTCCCCCACCGAGAAGTCGTTATCACCGGTAACGTCACAGGTTGGATACCTTCTACTCACACTTGGATCGTGGACGTACGTCATCTTCCTCATCAATTTGCGCATTCATTCTAACTTGTGTTCTCATCTCATCAGATAACTGGGGTCAACATCATGTCTGGTCCGGAACCCAACTATTCCTCTTCTGGATCTCTGCCCATCCCGGCATTGACTACCCCTGGCGGCCGTAGCCGTGGTAAAATGTAAGCCTCTGTCCTATGTTGATTGATATGTCCAACTGACAATACCATAGTGCTTTTACTGGTACGCCAACTGGAGATCCTGATCCTACGACTGCAGAACGCGAATCATCGACAACTGTAACCCCAACTGCGTCTACGTCTAAAACTAAACGGCGAGCGCCCACGAAGCCTAAATCCGCAGTGTCTACTCCAACTCATCATAGTCCTATCCCATCCTCCTCAAAAGGTAAAGGAAAAGTTACCCCTAAATCTCCTACAATTCGATCTCCCGCCAAACGATCAAAAGTTGTACATGAAGAACCTGTACTTTCTGATGAAGAAGCTGAACCCGAGTTACTATAGGGCCCTTTGCCTTCATACTCGATTTATTATATCAATACTATGTTTTCACTAAATGATATAACTTCAAAAATATTTCTGTCTCAATGTATGCTTTCCTCATTTTAAGTCACCGTTGATAATAACCATCCATTGTAGTACAAACTGTTATGCTACAATTTATTCATCGTATCAACCTATCGTCGTAAATTTCCACCGAGGTTCTTGTCGCCTTTATACCTAATCTTAGGCCCTTGCTTATTACATAAATTTATTGTTTATGCCCGTGTGCCTTAAAACAGTACTCCCGTGTCTCGTATCCATCAAAATGTCGTCTGTTCTGCTCTTCAAAAAGCACTCCGCGTAGAGTCACGTCACATAGCCTCCATGAGTGTTAAAGTGATCTAGCCCACTCTATGGGATGTTGGCCGTATCACTCAACACACAATAGTCAATCGTTTCTCATCAATATCATAATTGGGCACCAATAAAACTACACACAATCACGCCTCTACATCTCATTGCCTATCTTAGCTTTACACTGCGATCTTCCCCAATCCGGTATGACTCGAGGTAGTCTTTGAATGACGAACTTGAAGATGGTTGCCTATAATGTCAAGCCTTCAACTACATCCAACATATGTTTACCATATGCGTTAGTGTTCTACTTCAAGTTTAAAGTCAATATGATTGATAAAACCCGACCTTCACACTCACTCCACTCTGCTTCCACAATATTACTCAATTGTCGAAAGATATCAGTTCAGCCTCTCGAATATTCATCATCCTCTCTCTCCGAGACGTGTAAGCTCAATTTATGTTCTTCAGCAATTACACCTAGACAATATGTTATTTCACTCGCCAGCTTTCACCTTAGACACTAACGTTGTGTATCTCCACTAAGGCATATCATTTCATTCTTGACTATTTTAGGCTGTTATCAACTGTTTTTCAACTATGTTTTTACAAAAGAGTCTTCGTGGTTGTCTTGTCCCGGGATTTGGATTCGTGAGGTGGAGAAATCTCAGCGTGAGGGAACATTCGATACCCAATTGGGTTATTGCTCAATACATTGTGCTCTACATCGAAGGTGCGTCTCTCTAATATACCTTTACTTGATCCGTACTTACTCAAAGTCTTTAGCTTCACATCTAGAGCCTCCACCCAAAAATCAGATTAAGATGATTGCGTATCCCGATTGGCACGATGAGATTTGGGTTAGCATTTCAATTCCACTCTTTGCTGAAATTGAGGTCATTGTGTTGTAAAGCTTTGTTATCAACCATTCACGTAGCTCTTCTCTATACCTGTTTCTACCCATCTTTCTCACAATTGATTAATTGTCACCACTGTTGTCTTCATAAACAAAGATGTATTATATTTATCCATTCGTCATAATGCTATGTATCGACCTTCATTATATCCTATCCGCGACTTGACTTATTTGGAATAACATTAAGTTCATACTCTCTACTGTGTCCACGCAAGACTAAACGCGTCGATAACGATACATCGTCATCAGTCTCGAATAACAGTGGGATATAACGAATCTGGATCCTCGTCTAACACTCTCTAAATATTACTTATTATCTAAAGTCCCACCACAGTTCTGTGATTATGGCCTTTCCCGTTGGATTAGCTGTCCGAAATCTGTCTGAGAATAACGAACGATCTCTACGCGCAAGATTTGGAGATACTCTTCCACATTATCTTGGTCCTCAAGATCGGACTTGTCAGCATTGTGGAGCTTTCAGATGGGGTCAAGAACGGACTAAGAAAGACATCAAAGACGATATTGACACTTACACGAACTGTTGTCAAAAGGGCGACGTCACTCTACCAGTGGATGATTTCGACGGAGATCCTCTCCCACCTTACTTACACCATCTTTTTACGTCTGATGATCCCGGTAAGTACTCCGCCTTGATCTAAGTCTCCCTTCAATCAGTATCTCATCATACTATCTTTTGTGTATAAAGAATCCAGAGAATTTCAAACCAACATAATACGTTACAACAACGCACTGGCTTTCGCCTCAATGTGCATCGATGTTGATGAAAGCATTACTGGTCCCAACGGAGCGCACACTTTCCGAATGTCAGGAGAGTTGAAACATCTTATCGGTGCAATGTATCCCGATAACTCAAACCGACCGGCTTTCGCTCAGATCTTTTTTCTCGGCGACGGTGGCCAAGACGAGTTAAATAAACGTATGACATACCATATGCGAAGATGCGCCAATGGTGTCACTACGGACTTGATCTCTAGGCGTACTCTCCGTCGTTTACAAGATCTTATGAATGAAGTCAACATTTACGCGAGGTACTTCAAGATGGCTGCGAACATTTTACCGCCAGGCAGCACTAAGCAGATTATGTTGAAAACTTTACCACCTGGGCATCGGGAGTCAAGGACCTACAATAAACCTAATATGAATGAAGTAGCAGCGCTCGTTGAAGAAAACGACATTATCGACGATCGACCTAGGCAACTCATAATGCATCTGCACGGTACTGCCTTAAAGCCTATTACCGATCTTCATACGGCTTATTTCTCTCTGCGATATCCATTATTGATGCCGTATGGTTCTCAATCCTGGGACGAGAACTACGTTTCCCCTACAGCCGGGACCAATACTGGTCGTGAGTATTCAAACCTTTAAACTCCACTTACGTTACACGACACTAAAATCAAATTTCTAGGTAAACGAGAGTATTACACTGTCACAAGCCTCGAGTGGGGGGCTTATTTATTATTCGAGCGGGATCACTATTTCCTTCCTTACCTCCACGCTCGGAGACTCACGCAACACTTTGTGGTAGATTTGTACTTATGCGTTGAGAAAGATCGTGTACGTTTCTTCAAAAACAATCAAAGAAAAATCAAAGCCGATCTCTACAAAGGTATTACCGAAGCCTTCGATCGGAATGATAATCCAACTGGTCGGCAGTTCATTCTTCCTTCAAGTTTCAATCCAGGCCCTCGACATATGAATGAACTATATCATGATGCGATGGCCTTAGTTCGACACTTCGGCAGCCCCAGTCTCTTCATCACAATGACGACAAACTCTCAATGGCCCGAGATTCAAGAGAACCTGAGGTACGGCGAGGTCTGGGAAGATCGTCCTGATCTGGTAGCTCGTGTTTTCGACATGAAACTGGCATTACTACTCAGAGAAATTGTTCAAAATCGGAGATTAGGAGTTGCAGTCTCTGATTTGATGGTTGTTGAGTTTCAGAAGAGAGGCTTGCCTCATTCTCATATTCTTGTGATCCTCGAAGAGACATCCAGGCCTAGAACGCAAGAAGATATCGATATGTTAGTTTCAGCAACCATTCCGGATCCGGATGAAGAGCCAAAATTGTATCGATTGGTCTCCGAATCCATGCTACATGGCCCATGTCGCAACGGAATGGCCTGCTTCGTCGATGGTAGATGTAAATTGCAATATCCGAAGTCCTTCGTAGAAGAATCCAGTTTATCAAACGACTCATTTCATACGTATCGTCGACCCAACGATGCTCGCACTATTCGGAAGAAAAACACTGTCTACCATAATGGCCATGTTGTGCCCTATAACAAATATCTCATGCTTCTCCTTGAGTGTCATATTAATGTTGAAATTCCCGTCGGCACGAAGCCAATCAGGTATCTGTATAAATATCTTACTAAGGGCACCGATAAAACTAGAGTTCAATTAGAAGCTGAGCAAGATCCGAATCAAGGTGCATGTGAAAATCTCCAGCTCAATCCACATACGTTTTAGCTGACACTACTTGTACTCTTTTTACTACATCAGCACCAATTCATAACGAGATCAAAGACTTTCAAACCTATCGACACATAAGTGCTCCAGAAGGTAAGAATGTTTTTTGTAAATCTAGAATTAAGCTGGTGCTAACACAACTCTATAGCTGCAATGCGACTTTTAAAACTAAAGATGAACTCGCATTCTCCGGCTGTCCTAAAACTTCAAGTCCACCTTGAGAATGAACAGATGATCTACTTTAGTGATGCACAAGAAGCTCAAAGAAGATTGCGCGTCCGCCCACCACCGTCTTCTACGCTGACAGAATTTTTCCGTATCTGTCGCGAAAATGTCTATAACGAAAAAGCGAAGGTGTACGCAAGATCATTGTTATATGTGGAAGTTCCTCAATATTTCACATATACCGAAGGCAAATTCCAAGCTCGCGTTGCTGACATTCAATCGATTGGTCGATTGCACTATGTCAACCTTTCTGATGGGGAGCGTTACTATTTACGTCTCTTATTATGCCATGTCAAAGGCCCTCAATCTTTTCGGCACCTGCGTACAGTTAACGGCATCATTTATGATACTTTTCGCGAAGCGGCTGATAAATTGGGTCTACTTGAATCTGACCGTCATCATCAACAAGCTATGCAAGATGCTGCCGTATGGGCGACATCACATCAACTTCGACTGCTTTTCGCACTCATATTAGTCTACGGTGGCGTTACATCACCTGACTCCCTATGGCTACAATTCCAGAATGAATTAGCTGAGGATTGTGAAGCTAAACTTGGTAGACTAGGCTATCGCGTACCTGTCCCTCAAAATATAAGTCATGCCTACGCTATGAAACTCTCCGCTGAGTTAGTAGAAGACATGGGCGTATCCTTTGATAGCTGCGGACTTAGCCAGGGATTAATTGATACGGTGCACAACCTCTTGGATTTTCAACAACGTTCGTCAGGAAATTTTCCTACCACTACACCTGAAATGAGCGCCGAGATCTTCAAGAAACAAGAGTCGCAATTAAATCTTGATCAAAGAGCGCTTCTCGACTACGTACGCGCCCACGCCGACAATCAAACACAAGCTATCGCATTTCTGGATGGTCCTGGCGGTACTGGAAAAACTTATACATTAAACACAATTCTACATTATTGCAATGCGTATACCGGTGTTCCACTGGCTGTCTCTTCTTCAGGGGTCTCTGCTATCCTATTACTAAACGGCATGACTGCTCATTCAGCGTTCAAACTTCCGCTGGACATAGACAACGACTCCACCTGCAATTTAAATGGTCGTGATAAGAAAAGTAGAATCATAATTGAAGCTCCAATTATTGTCTGGGACGAGATATCAATGCAACATAAGCATTGTATCGAAGCTGTTGATCGTAGTTTAAGACATATTTGTAGAAGTGAAGCGCCCTTCGGTGGAAAGAGTATCATCTTCGCGGGGGATTTTCGACAAATCTTACCCATTGTTCCAGGAGGTTCTTTAGCTGACCAAAAGAACGCGTCATTCAAAGGGTCAAGCCTATGGTCATTAGTTCAATCATTTACACTCAAGACAAACCTCAGACTTCGAGGTTCGGATGGACTGGCGTCAGAACGTTTGACGAATTATGCTGAATGGTTACTAGCTTTGGGAGATGGCACTCTACAAAACTCCAACCGCAGTATAGTAGATCTACATCATATGAAGGTGGACCTTTTACCGCCCTTCACCCCTATCCCGCAACGTCTTTTAAAGTGGGTCTACGACGACTTCATTCATGTAATATCATCATATCGCTGGGGGGAACTGGCCAAATACTACGCCGCACGTTGCGTTATTACTCCGCTTAATGATACAGTCGAGGAGATAAACCATCATATGTTGGAGAAAATACCCGGAGAGCCTTTCATCTCATCTTCGATTGATGAACCGGATCCTGAATTCCACGATCCAATTTCAATTGAAATGTGTAACTCAATTGACTTCCACGGATTCCCTGAACATCGATTGTCACTCAAGGTTGGACAACCGGTTATGCTGATACGTAATTTGAGTTTAGCATGCGGTTTATGCAATGGTACTAGACTACTTGTGCTGAGCGTGACGTCTAGAATCTTAAGATGTAAAATCATCACTGGCCCAAAGGCAGACACCATGATAGCGATGCCTAGGATGAAAATCATTCATAGAGGTTCCGTTGAGCAACCAATACCTTTCTCTCGCCGACAATTTCCAGTTACCTCAGCATTCTGTCTCACCATCAACAAATCTCAAGGACAGACGCTCGATAAAGTAGGAGTATATTTGGCATCCCCTGTATTCTCGCATGGACAACTTTATGTAGCCCTCTCGCGGTGTAAGGACATGGACAATCTACGTGTAGCTCTGGCGACATCATCAACCACCACCAGTACTGTCAACATCGTTTGCCGTCAAATTTTACGTAACTAAGGTCTCATGTTTTAAATGTAAGTCACTTTTTACCCCTGATCATTGCTTAAGTCATGAAAACTTATCCATTGTTTTGACTTACATCCTCCCTACCCTCGATGATAAACATTTCCAATATATTCAAGGTACCTCAAATATTAACAAGTTTATTATTGCCTCTCATTTTCATGTATCTCCAAACCGAATCACTCATGATGCTAATGCTAATTAGTCAAGGGCTTTAACGTAACCTGTGTATTTTTCAATATCTGTATTTACTACACAATGCCCAATCTAAGTATTGATACCTATAACATTTGTGAAACGTATGACTCAGTCATTTCAATGTAATCACTCCAATCGATAGTAACCTCTGCTTCATTGATTTTTGAACGATAGGCATATCGTAGAACAGTAAGAGAAGCAGGTATACATTAATGATCGAATAGCATAAGTTCAACAGAGCCAGATATATACATTCTACATAGCCTCAAATTAACCCATCATATAGTAGAGGAGAGGAACATATGAAGAATGGGCAGCCTTTTGACATGACTAATCAAGAAAGATACATGAGGCTTGAAAAAGATGTCGTTTAATTTATACGTATGACTGAGTAAGCGGAACAACTAGATTCGGGAGTCTATGTTTCTCTACTTAATCACAATTTACGCTCTCACATGCGTGTTAAGTTTTGAAGTATCCTCACTCTCTTTCTGCTTAATCAAAGGTCATACCGAGTTCTGAGCTTGAAGAAGTACATCTGCATTCAACGCGTTCAGTGAGCTAAGGGTAGGATCGAAAACTCATGTCCATGAAATACTCACCTGCACTCTCCATATTTTACATTCTTCATTACGGCCGACAATTTTGCCTGTGATCGAGATCTCTTGACCACGCGTGAGAGTTTTTGATACTTCTAACCACTCGCTACACGGCGGGATTATGTATTCGATTATGAAACCTACATTTCGATTATTCTAACGAAAGCAAGGTCGGAAACTCATTTTGGGACGATTTGATTTGGAAGTTTACTCACTATACGATCATAATCACTATGCCGAACCATTATCGTATTCTCCACAATGCCATCGGTTTGAGGTTTTATGAGTATTTCATCTACGACGCCTAAGCTTGAAACCTGTGCTTCGTTGGCGAACTCAATTGGAGGTACCTGCATTGATCTAGAGAACAAATGTAAAGTATTCTGATACAGAAACGATGTAGGTCCATCTTCATTAAACCCTAACAGCCTTCCGTTGAGACAATACAACCCGTCGACGTTGATTTCAAGATCTCCTCGATTCTCTGGAAACCCTTTTATGGCATATTCATTGAGTTTATCACATCCGTCTTTTGTGGAAATAGTAGAATGAAAGAAACTCGGATCTGAAGTGAATGGAAATCTTGGCTGAGCCTGAGAGTTTGTGGATGTTAGTTCCGTGAAATATACTATTGAAATAGGCCTGACTGACGTTGGCGATCACATCGAAAGTGGTTGTAATCATCACTCTGTAGCCTTGATGATATTGTAACTCTGAGTTTCTCCTAACAAAATCATCGATGTATTTATTGCGAAAGACAAACATTCGGGAAGATAAAGTATTCATGCTGGCTGAAGGTGACGTAGTATCAGATTGATTGTGAGAACTGAATATTCAACTATGAATGGATTATTCGTATATAAAATATGGATACAATTCGAAGGTAGGGCCTGTCATAATACTCAACGAGAGGCTATATCATAATGAGATTTCCCTTTAACTCGGCATGCACCCGAATGTTCCATGTGATACAATGATCTATGCATGGTCATTGGGTTGACCTATTCGCAATGTCTTCTTTATGAAGCAGGACACCCAGGGATTGATTTTTAAGGTAATACATACGAGATACGTAGATATTACACCCTTCATTTACGTGCACTGGAAGAGACACAATGAGATGAGGAACGAAAAGTGATCTTCAGCTATCATGTCTATAGGGAGCTTTCCGGGTACACGGACTTAGGTGCTTAAAATGGACAGATTCTCAGATGTTTGTGTCGCCTAATGATCCATTCTTTCTATTCGCTCAATAGACAGTCCTTGAATTATGCATTGCTTATGGAAAGTTCTACCATGGGAAAGACCATCAGGCCTCATTTTCATTTGATCGTCATTTCAATCAGACATATCGAGGTGGACATCTGGGAGGAACTCAACGTCAGTCACCCGATGAAGAACTTAAACTAAATCGGCTTAGGTTACACAAATCGCATTCAAGCATCGTTGGGGACTGAGTGGATAAAGTTAGTCTAATATTGCGACAACCCTGATCCTAAGCTGGCCTCAATAAGTTGACACGTCGAGCTCAACGACACCTGCACACATATATGTCATTAAACAGCATTTCCTAACGTGTCCAATTAGGCGATGAGGATCACTAGCTTTCCCTTGCTTGTCTTTGTACAAGTGCGAGGAGTATTTAAGTGGGGGGTAACCAGGGGTTTGGTATACAATTTAGGCATCATTCTAGATCGTTTGATAATACCTTTGGAATCAAGCACTATTCCCATTTGTGGAGGCATGTAATTCCGTCAGCGTCAGGTATAGTTGAGAAGGACATTCTGAGATAATCGAATGGCTGAGCGATTTGTTCAAGAGACATGCCTCCATTACCATAAGATGATAAAGAAACGCAGGGCGGTTTTGGGGAGAATTCATCGTCGGTCAGTCTCTCAATATGTCTGTATCTAGCTACATCAACTAATGCTTATCAGATACGTTGTATCTCACCTTACATCTCGACCATAAGAAGGCGTGAAATAAACTTCCATCGTTTCAAATTCTTCATTTCATTCAAAAACTCAGAATATTTTGAACAAATCTCAATTGAGCATCACTGCAAAATGAACTCCCATCTATTGGAAATTAATGTTGATCCTGAAAGCATGGACTTCCTTAAGCTTATTTATCCAAAATTTACAGAAGGTGCGATTGAATACTTTTCTCTTTTAACTTTTAGGCTCATTTATGATAATATTTTTAGGAATCGATAGTAATCTTATGTTGAAGTTCAAGGATGGCACTTGTGTGGAAGTTGAGGTGCATCATAATCTAGCTTACCGGTTTCACAAGGTGGATTCGCCGGAAGCTTATTGTGTAGTATCTTCGTTGGACTTTGATGTTTCTAATGCGAAGGCGGAAGGTGAGGCGGTTCTATACATTTCATTTTTCAAAGCTGACTCATGAAATTATGCCCAGATCTAGCTCAACTATTAATTCTTGAGTATCAGAAACGAGGCCTTCCGCATGCTACGGCCAGCAACGTTCTTGTTATAATGGAAACTACTTTGTCTATGAAGAACGTAGAAGAAATTTTCAGAGAGAAACTATAGTCTTGGGAAAGTAACTTCCGTAGGGTATCTGACAATTAGCGTAGAATGTTCAAATGCGTTTGAACACCTTGATTAAATCCCGATTTTTTCTGCCTTAATCCGTCCATCATTTACCTCCTTGTCCGGTTGTCAAATTTGTTCTCTTCAATTTACTTCTCAAATATCCCTAGGCATACATATCTCAGAGATCATAAAGAGAGTTTAAAAATAATTGCTATTTCCGCCTGTTCTCAAACCTATGAATCCGTGGGGCTTCCATATTCGTCTTCAACTCATGATGATTTCAACATTTGTCGTCATGCGTCATATACTATTGTGTCATGCTTCGAGACGAAGCATAAGAATATGAAAATAATCTATTGATAGCCAGACCTAACACGATTAAGGTGTTGGTGATTGCACAATTGATCAACTGTGCACAGTGATTGTGTACAACAAAGATGAACCTTGAGACCTATTTGGTATGTTCTGATGCTTTATGATGCTAGATAAGATCAAGATACAACTTCCATCTGTCGTCGATTATGTAACCCTCTCTAAATCTCTATTGTTTACTTCTTTGGATTAATCCTCAAACTGTTCCCTATATATCATCTACCTGGAAGCGTGATAATGCATACCCGGCTCCCGTTGTAATTAAGAATGATTTAGGAATATTAGTCTCTTTATATAGTGAGCTATTGAACAAATGTCGATTACCTTTTCCATATTCCGTTTATGAATGTTATCATTGTGGATAATTTATGATCGCGATACAATCATCTTATTAGTATTGGTTTTAACATTACACAAGACGCATGTGGAATCAACATCAGTAGTGTTTCTCAGTTGACTGATAATTGCTTTATTGGTACGAGTCTGTAACCGCATCCAATGCGAGAAGTAGGTCTATGTTTTGCCTTCTCTGTTGATTGATATTCAACCTATTTTCTTATCGCATCATCTGTGTATGGTTAGACTGACAGCCCATGATGATCGCTGCATATGCTGCCATAGACGCTTTTCAATGCTCACTACTGATGGGAGTCTAAACATCTCAGCATAAGTTGGATTAAGCAAATGACTTCTACGTACAATTTTCAATCTTTATAAGAGCAAGGGCATTCCTATCTCAGTTTTCTTCACTTGGAATAGCATAACTGACATCTTCAAACTCATCGTCCTGTGACATCAGACAAAACACTTTGATTTGTCATTCAGTACCTCATATCCTCAAACACTATTCAACAATCATATACCTCCATTACTTCAGCTATTCATTTTCTTATAGATACACTGTCATCTTGATCTGTCGATCAAATCTTAGTTGTGTCTTCTTGACATCGTAGGTTTCAATTCAGGCTTTGATTACATCATTTCATTACTTATATGGACGGATATTTACAGTTTATTGATTGAACGTCTCTACATTGTTGTTACCTTAGGCTTCCGATATGGATATCCCTAACATTCGTAAAACATACAACGTTGAAAATTACGGTCAAATACATTGGACTAACTTCACTTTCGCCGAAACGCCGATTGAGGACTGTGTCATAGCTAAAATTATTGTAAAATTTTTGTTGGGTAAGTTCTTCCTTGATGCGATTTTGATTAGGAGCTGACTCTTTCTGTTGTGATAGATACACAGTCTCAACCAAATCCGAAATTCCAGCATGGCTGTATCTACAATGAGGATCTTCAAATGGAGCAAAGATTCACTATTGCTATTGATCATGCAGG
>KZ144664.1:0-13722 GCA_002157085.1 Melampsora occidentalis | reverse complement strand
ATATTGAAGCTCGTGCCTCTCTGCATAGGTTGCAACTGAGGTGTTTTTTGCCGCCAAATTAAGGTTTCCCAGCCAAAATGAGATTTGTAAATGCATATTCCTCTACATATATGCATAGAAAAAAACTCCGCCAAACCGTATGCATTTAGAGGGAGTTGACTGTACATACACGGTGGTGCCAGAGCATCCGTTCTTGGTCATCAGAGGTACCTGGTCTGTTTCTTTCCAAGTTCGATTTTCTTATCTCTTGTCTTGTGCAATGGTTTGATTTATCTGAAGTTGACTTTGTGATAGATATTCTTTACGGTTCACTTCTGCCAGCAGCCAGACTGAAAGTTTTTAACCACAGGGTTAACCCAAGTTCACCTCAGCTTTGAAATGTGTTGGAGATTTCACGCAATGTTCACTGGTTCTGTGAAACCCACCTTGCAGGAACTGATGTCAAGCTATTGAGCATTTGCCATCGATGTTTATGAATTTCCCTTGCAATAAATACCAAGTTTTGAGTTTTATGAAAGACCAATGACGTTAAACTTTTCTCAATCGACTTCATTCATTCGAACAAAACTCTTCACTCACTCACCAATCACCAAAATCAAACAATTCTCATTATTAAGGAATTTCAATACTACCACTACTCGAAATACAATCATCCCAGCAAAACCTTTGGATCGACCATATCGTTTTGCAATTTGCGGCGCAGGTCCAGCTGGATTTTATTCTGCTTCTCGGTTATTGAACTTATTTGAAACTCAAGATATTCAAATTCATCTGTTTGATAAGCTTCCTACTCCATTTGGTTTAAGTCGATATGGTGTTGCTCCTGATCATCCGGAAGTTAAAGTAAAGTAATAAATCTATCATTACAGAAAAACTCGTTATATCAGGTTTCCATATTCTTGACTTGTGTTTCTGACGTTTGTTTTTTATTTTTAGAATTGTGAGCATAAATTTGAAGAAGTAGCTCAAGATCCTAGAGTGAACTTTTTCGGTAATACAAGATTGATAGGAGAAGACGACAAAAGTTCAAAGAACCCATCAAATAAAGAAGCAACGATTACAATATCAAGACTTAGATCTTATTATGATGCAGTCATTCTTAGTTATGGATCATGTCTAGATCGAGATTTAGGAGGCATACCAGGAGAACACAATTTAGGAAATATTGTTCCTGCAAGATCAGTCGTGAATTGGTACAACAGCTATCCTCGTTCATCTTCAATTGATTCTTTCGATATCGATTTAAGCAAGATTGAAAAGGTTGTAATACTTGGACAAGGGAATGTAGCACTTGATATTGCTAGGATTTTGTTGACGGATATAGATCAATTATCGAAAACGGATATAAGTGAACGAGCATTGGAAAATCTAGCGAATAGTAAAATCAAAGAAGTCGAAATCGTAGGACGAAGAGGTCCCTTACAAATGCCATGTACAACCAAAGAACTCCGAGAACTCTTAGCATTGAAGAATGTTAGATTTGACACAGATTTAAAGATCTTGAATGAATCAATCGAATTAATCCGGAATCCTGAAATCTTGAACCATTTACAAAACTCTCGACTCAGGAAACGATTAATTGAATTAATGTCAAAAGCTATGACTAATCAAACTAAAATTTTTCAAACTCGATCTTGGTCATTCAGGTTCCTTAGAACACCTATTGCTTTTCATCCGGATCCTAGCTTTACATCAACAGAAAAACAACCAGTGAAGATGATCGAATGGCAAAGCAATCAATTATTGGACCCGAGACCTACAGAAAATAAGCCTCAGATCGACCTCTCGACCGCTAGTGCTATTCCTGCCGAACCTGCTCATACTTTCATTTCGGAGGCTGATCTAGTCATTAAAAGTATCGGGTATCGTCCTGAAGTTATCTCAGGAATTCCTCACAACTCCCGACAGACTTCAGTAAACAACATTGATGGTCGAGTAATCGATGAGAAAGGTGAAGTCGTAAGTAGAAACTAATCCTGCTAGCTGTCCTTAAAGTACCAAAAGCTGATATTGTGAAACTACTCTTTGTGGTGATCAAACAGATCCCTGGTCTCTACGTATCAGGATGGTTATCAAGAGGAGCAAATGGAGTAATAGCAAATACAATGTATGATGCATTCCTAACAATAGATAAGCTCATAGAAGATATAAAAAGAGATAAATTATTAAAAAGATCATCAAAAGAATTAAAAATTGATGGGATAGAGAAAGTTATGGATTGGGATCAGTGGAGAAAGATTGATGAGGTTGAGAAGAGGAATGGGAATCAGAAAGGAAAAGTTAGGGAAAAGATTGAAGATTTAGATCAGATGATTGAAATCGGTTGTAGTTGTAGAAAGGGTTGATTTGATTTCTATTTTGTTGTTCATATGGTTCAGTGAGTGGATAAAGGTTTGGCAGGTTGAAAGTGTATAAATTCTTCTATCTGCCACTGTAGCAAGTCTGGCTCCGAGCGCCGCCCAGGGCTGAAAACCAAGAAACTGGCAGCCCTCCCTCCTTTGATCAAATACCAAGCCAGTAGTTTTAGCGGAGGCAGGGGGAGTTTGTCACCGGATTTTAGCAGCTAAAAGCATGAGTTTGTATGACTTGAGAGAGAGAGAGAGAGATAGTTTATGATCTGAAATTGCCATAAGAAGGAGAATTGTTGCATATTCTTATTCCTCTTCTCTAGTATCTGTCAATTTACAGTAAAATGATAGAAGTATTTTATAAGGCTCATTATGTTACTCCCACCTTTATACCTCTACCCCTCTCAAAGTTTAGATATTGTCCCATAAGTTGACATTCTGTGAACTATCTTTCTGACAGAGCTGGTGATATAAACATCATGATTGGGAATATATGATACATACAAATCTGAGTTAAAACCTTTCTTCCTTGTACTATGTGATACATAATGCTTCACTATCACACCATCAAATTCCAAGAAAAAGGTACATACAAAAAGAAGTTGAAAGTATGTGATTGGTGGTTTATCAGATGAGCTTCACTGCAGGGGAAAGCTAGAAAAAGTGGTTCAACTAGAAAGACTTGCTTGTGATCCAGAATCACCCATCCAGAATACATGCTGTTTAATGGGGATTGGCATCTCAATTGGCTTACGGCAAATTGGGCATGATGGGTGTCCTGGACTATGAGTGATATGTGACTGTGGGAAAACAGGGTGAGAATGTTAGGTAATCTTGGGAAGAACAAGAGAAGATGAAAATCTAAAAGTTCAATGGATTCACCTTCAGACAATCATAATGATATACATGTTTGCCAAACCAATCCAATTTGATCACACACTCTCCAATCTTGAATTCAGAAAGACAGATAACACATCCCTGATCTACAGGAGCTTCACGTTCCATGCTGTTAATAAATTGTTTCTTGAGTTGATATTGATTGCCTTATAAAGTTCAATGAAGTATATGGTCTTTAATCAGTATGGAGTGATATGCACTGAATGGTAGCCATTCTTCTAGTACTACAAAAACATGATTACACATCAGATCCACTTTTACCTTTCAACTCCAGTTTGCTATCCATCAAGGCCTTGGAACTTGGAACCTCATCACTTGCATCATAGAAAATCTTAATGACAAAGCTCTTGTGCTTTTCATAATCCTCTCTCTCCTCAGCTTCTGGTAAGTAATGCCTTAGTGGATCCTCCTGTAATTCTTCATGAGCATTTCTTGCATTCTGTAATAATGCATGAGCTTCTTCTCCTCTATTTACTTGTGATTCCAACACTTCTGTCATGTACTTGTAGTGATCTAAAGTGACAGGCTTGTATTTGCCAAAAGGAAGCAATAAACTAGCTATGTAAGGGTCAACTTCTTCTGTTGACAAAAAAGAATCTATCACTGGTCTGATATCCTTCCATCTCATAATTCTTTGGAAGATTCCTTCAAGTAGAGGATTTCCTGAGCTCTTTTCTTTCAGGTATGTTCTGCTTTCTGAAGTAAACTTCACAAGATGTGAAAGTACAATGTAATGATATTCCCGTTCCTTTTGGTGTTGAATTTTTTTTGATTCATTCAGGAACTTAATGCAAGCCTTAGTCATGTCAACTGAATCTTTTTGAAGTGAGAGGTTATCTTGAATGAGGCCATCGTGGAGCTTGATAATTGAATCACTCGGCTGAAAGTTGTACACTTCCATTTGATCTTTTCTTATGTAATCAAGTAGCTCAACTCGGTGCAAAGCTTCTAACCAATCTGAGAAGAAAATTGAAATTATTATTATCATTGGATCATAAGAGATTCGGAACTGTAAAGAGCTTACCTGGATACTCTTCCCTGAAGACATCAGTCCTTGTGGCTTTCAAAATTGGTGCCATCCCGTTGAATCCTGTTTGTCAATGGAATGGTAAGAGTGTTTGATGGTCAGATCTATGATTACACTTTTTTTGCAAGAAAGATTACGCAAAATGACGCACCTTTTGTCAAGGAGAGCTCTAGTGCAGCTCGAGAAAGAGGTCCTTGGCTTATGTCAGTCCTCATCAAGTTGAGATATGATGTTGGCAAATATTCGCGAAAGGCCTGTAGCACACCCAAGCAGACAAATCGAAGATTGTCTTTCAAATCATCTCTTTGTAAATATCTGAGGAGTTCAGATATTGTCTGTCTTTCAAGTGTATCACGAGGTTTTCCACATCGAAGCGCTCTCTGGAATTCACTCAATGCAAAAAGAAATTCATCAAAAAAGATCTCAAAAGACCCTTTCTGCATATAATGTGCTGCAATTTTCCAACGTGCAATTTTTTCTAATGTTTGGTTTATGATTTCCATTCTTTCAGTTTGGACTACTTCAGTTTTAGAAAGACTCTCTGAGTGGTATTGAAAGTTTGGGTCCATAGGCTTAAAGACCTGCATTGTTTGAATCTCCTTGATCATGATGATCTCATCTTGCAAAAATAGTTCTTCATCAAATCGGCAGTGAACCACGCAGAAAATTATGAAAGAAATCACCAAAGATAATACATTGGTCATGTTATTCATGTCATAAAAAATTGGTTGGCTGCTTGCAGATAGAAAAATCAGTTGGTTAAAAGACTTGGTTCACAAAGCTATTTCCATAGGTACACGTACGTGGTTGTCGTACGTAGTGTTTTTTGGCGGGGAAACAAACAAAACAATCGAAGTGTTTTCGAACTATGTTCCCCGCCAAAAAAAAACTATATACGGCAACATGTACATACATAAACATGTTGCTTTGAGTACCTGTTTCCTCACCAGCTAGGGTGCGCTTGTTCACCGCCGAGCTTTCAAGCTTGGTCTGTCAGCCGACGTTGAATGCATCTCTTCTCCACAGGGAGCAGCAAACTTAACTAAGTCCCATTGTGCCGGGGTTTCATCGCTTTCTATGTATAAACCCCGGCACGATGGGTTGGTTCAGTTTGAGGGAGCAGCAAGATTCAACCACATCCAATTACAAAAGTACGTTTCGATCGACCTTTTGCTTGGTAGTTAGACCTTGCTTTTGCATACTTTTCCGGACGGGAATAGAGCCGGATGAGATTGGATGTGATGAAGGCAGATCACCTCATAGGACGTCGGGAGTGTTGGGCACAGTACTCCAGGGTATGTTTCGAGGGTGCGGCCGCGGTCGGCCGCGCGAGGGGCTTAGTTGAGCTTAAGGGTATGTCCAGGTACAATATCCCTTCCTCAAAATCTCCATTGTCAGACCAGCTGAGTGAACTATGTATGCGCTTCTCAGGTGAAGCTCTTTGGAACTTGAGACCTTTTATTCACATGTGACCTTTTATAGATTTCACTCAAGTTTCATCAGTTCTGTAAAACACCCGAGAAACTGATCGACTTCTTCATATTTGTTTCGGAGATCCACAGTCAAAGAAACCGTGATAGTTTAAGCCCCTCTTTCGACGAGGACCCGGCCGCGTCAGGGGCTTTCTTGAGCTTACTGCTTCTCTCGGGCTTAACAAAGTCCCTCGCAGGCCTTTGATCGCTACCGCCTGCGAGGAACTGGTTCGTGTTTCTTTAAGCTTATTCATTGCAAGTCTTAAAACTCTCAACGCAAATTGAAATGAGCAATTTTTGAAACCCGGCCTCCACACAGTGGTCCGTTCTCCGTCACTGGTTCCCCCTCCAGGTGCCGATCCGGCAGTAGGGTCGGATGAAATCTGACGTGCCAGCTGGTATTCTAGAAGGGACTGCCGAGGACTAAATTACAACAGCTCCTCAAACCGCAGGCGTCCTCTGGAGTCAGGCTCCGAGGGCGCGGTTGGTGGGGCTTGTAAATCTCACCGTGTGTCTTGGGCAGAAAAATATATCTGTCCAAGCTGTACATCGGGGCTTTGCACAGAACTTCAAGGGCTCTGGGTAGGCAGCAATCAGCATTCTCTATGACTGAATAGAGATAAAGATAATGATACATTCACCTAATCTCCATTTTTCAAAATTACCAAGTTGAGTTCTATCCATTAATGTTCCTACAAATCCCAGTACCCAGCTTGTTCTTGATCCTCTCCATCTGTCTCCTCCTCCTCCTCCTCCTCCTCTGACTGCTCATCATCATCATCATCCTCGTCATAGTCATACTCACAATTCACATATATCTCAACTCCACGTCGTTGACATAACACCCCCAATTCCTGAATATGATAGTAAACCTGTGATGAAGGTACTGCAATGGTCCGATGAGAAATTTCAAGTCTTTCAAGATTAGGCCAAATTGATTTGTCCGCAAACAATCTAATTAGATCTCGCTTTTGAAATTTCGGAGTCCTATCTAATATAAGATTTGAAAGATTCGTTGATGCGTGGAAACTTCTTAAGAATCCAATTGGTAGATAATGAGATGTCTTCAAAGTGTGAAGTTTTGGTAATTCAAATTGCAATGGGTCACCCAAGGAATCTTTTAAATCCAGATCTGTGGACCAGGATGGGTCGCATGGTACGTTCTTTGCTTCAAGTTTGACTAACGTAGCAGCCAAAAGTTTGATGAACGCGTGGAAGACTGATACTTTAATTTGGTGACAATCTATCACAGAGATTTCTTTAAGTGAACTACACCACTTTAGTTCGTTCCAACTAGCATCGAAACAACGTGCATCTTTTAAAGCCAGTCGGGTTAGATGAGTAAGCGAAGCGAGATGAACTCCAAGTGGTGATTGACAAGTTCGGTGATCGGCATTCTGTATACGCTTTGCAGAGGTGACATCGATATTTGAACACGCAAAACTTTCAAGATAGGAGAGTTTAGAGATAATCTGTACTAGAAACTCTTCGCTCAAATGTCCTTGACTGATAGGAACCGTGAGTGAAAGATGAGTGAGTGAGATAAGTTGAGAGATAGGTTTGATAAACTTTCCCATCATGGGAGATCCGTCGTTATGTTCGCGAGATGTAAGGTCGTCATAGCAGGCTCTTGGCATATCAATATCAATATCAACATCGGTGATTCTAGGGCAAGCAAGTAGGTTATCGAGTAAGAGTTGGGATCGTCGTATGGGATCCCATGGTGTTTTCCAATCTTCTTCCCATATATTGCATCTACACATCTCATCTTCGTATGCATACATCTCTGAAAATGAGATTCTCCATCAAATCTTCTTTACATAATGTGCGTGTTTTGGAACAATTTCTTTATGTGCAAATTCTATGATGCTCACATCACCACCTAAGAAGTTAAGCCATGAAGGAGCGAGTTGAGATCAATGATTTGATCAGTTACAATTATCAGAGTCCCGGACATGAATGATATTGGATTGCTTTACATACTTTATAAAGGTAAGGTCGGCAAATTTGATAGAATGATCGATCGACCGATGCGAGAGACCATAGATCATTCAAAGGAAGACCTTTTGAACAGCAGAGATACATGCGACATCGTCAGTAGTATGTAGTTATACATTACTATGACCTTCATCACACAATCAAAAGATCCAACAATTTGATGATTTTGATGATCCATGAAAAGGGGTTGATTCGATCACAAGCATGTTATGGAGTTGATACCAACTATCTCCTTGTTCTTGTAACCGTTTTCGACGAGGACGTGGAAGATAACTATTGCGGGTCGTGTTTGATGACCATTCATGATGCCAATCGGAATGAACGATCAGGGTATTTGGGGGTTGATATTTTTCGTGATTTGAAGAAAGATGATAAACCCAATAAAGTATGATATCTTTGATTTCCATTGGCATAGATGATAAATATGAATGTTGAATTGATCCAATCCTCCCACATGAACCACATCGGTTTGATTGCTTGAGTTTGTTTTCTGTCGATGTATGTAATCACCAGTCAAATCAGATCAATCGAGATTCAAAAGTAAGCTTCAGTCATCTTTGAAAGCTAAAGAAATATCTGATAACCAGAAAACAAATTCACCTTTTTCATTGGATTCTTTCAACTTTGATTTGATTCAATCCAGACAAGCTACTCTTGAACCATTTTGATCTAATTTTAATCTTTTACAAAATGATCTGAGGTCACTTGATGTCAGTAAAGAGATAGGTAGATTGATCGTAGTATCTTCATCTGATTGATTGTTCTGAGGTAAAAGTTGAGATGGTCTTGAGGATTTGTTCGTCATCCTTGATTTCCTTGATTGTATGCAGTCACAACAAAAACTGACTCATGCATGGAGACTGGCGAAAAAATCAAATTATTCAATCCGGCCCCGATTAAACGCTAGGATACCAAGACGAGGTCCGTCCAGCTCCCCGGTATCCGGTCTGATCTCGTGCGGCGGACTCGGAGGCTCTCGGACTCGGGGGGCCGTGGATTGGGCATGGAGTTTTTAGAAAGTTTCGTCTGCATCGCTGCTCACACTCTTGCCTCTTGCTGTGCAATGGACAGAGCTTGAGGTGCGCGCAAGCGCGCGAGTCAGAGGGGCTTGTTAAGCTTATTGGTGGACCGACTTCGTGATATCCACTATCTGCCCCACTTTTATGTATCCAGTTTTCTCTCAGCTACGTAGTTTGTGACTTCCCAAAAGGAGCCCGGCATAGCCCTACACCACAGATGTGTTTGCCTGCCTTGATCATATGGTCCTGCGAGGCCAATGGGAGACGGGCTGCCCCTCTGCGAATATTGGCGGCCTCTTGTTAGCCGTTTTGCGCAACAACTGNNNTGGCTTGTTTGCGATTGCTGGCGAGCTGCACCCTGCCTTCCGACAGTCAACCTCTGATATGATTGATCACAGTCTGGCGGTCAATGTACCAATGGGGTCCTTTTGCCGGGTGCCATTGAGGATTTGAATTTGGGAAGAGTGGATCAGGCTCAGCTCAGCAATGGATACACAGATTATACGGGTTTTGATTTCCCAGTTTCAAGGCAAAGAGTTTTGGGTAGCAAGAAAAGGGAATCAAATCTAACATTCCAAATCATAGTGTCATTCAGATAAATTGTGATAATAATACATATCAATTGATCATATTTGTTTCTTTGAGGTAGCGCTTGATGGCACCCTTGCAAGATAAAGAATATAATTCCTACAACAATTAATAAAATGACGATCAAGATCAAGACCAATCAACCTAATTTTGCACGGTCTAAACTCCTGAGATTATCAATATTCCCAGTACCCTGCTGGATATTCCTCTTCCTCATCTGTCTCCTCCTCCACCACCTCCTCAGCTGGTTCATCTAGATCCTCATCGTAGATAGAATACCCATTGAATTCCATCTCGATTCCATTTGTTTGACATATCAACTCCAATTCCTTTTGTTTATCCAAAGGTAAATTAGATCCATATCGATGTGCAAGTTCGAATACGTGAAGATTAGACCAAATTCGATCCTGCATCAATTTCACTAACTCTTCATCTTTCACAGAAGTTAAATTATCTAATGAAAGGTATGCAAGCCTTCTTGATGTATAAAATGCTCTTATGAATTTGATTGATAAGTTTTGAGAGGTTTTCAAACTGATCAGTTTAGGTAATTCGAACGCTTCTAGTCCTCCCAAAGATTCTTGTAATTCCGGATTGGCTGTCCAGCTTGGTTCTGATGGTACATTATATGTTTCAAGTTTGAGTAGTGTGGAAGCAAACAGTTTGGTGAAGGCATGAAAGAGTGAAACGGTGATTTTAGGACAATTTATCAATGAGAGTTCTTCGAGTGGGCCGAGCCATTTTAACTGCGTCCAACTCTCCTCAAAGCACCGAACCTCCTTCAAAACCAACCGGGTCAGGTAAGGAAGACCAGCGAGATGAGCTCCAAGCGGTGCTGGTTGACGATTGTCGCGCCAGTCGTAGTACGTTGTATTAGTCATTTGGATATTTTTACAAGTCAAACTTTGAAGTTGGCGAAGGTTACGGATGATCTTCACTAAGTAGTCTTCCATGAAATATTTTTGGTGACAAGGAACTGTAAGTGAAAGATGAGTAAGTGAGGTGAGTTGAGAGACGGGTTCCATAAACTTGTGCAGTAAGTCTCGTCCATCAGATCTTCGCCTTGATGAACGTTTGGTGTCGGATAACGGATCCTTGGGTTTATCAATATCAATATCAAGATGAGTAAGTTTAGGGCAAGCTGATAAGATTTCAAGGAAAAGTCTAGATCGATCATCCGGATCCCAAAGTGAATCCCAATTTTCATCTTTTGTACTTTCACATTCTGCTTCATATGCATACAACTCTGAAAATGAGATTCTCCACCAGATCTTCTTTACACAATCAGAGTGGCTTGGCACGATTTGTTTATGTGCATATTTTACGTTGTCGGTTACAGCACCTAAGAAATTAAGCCACTGAGGAAGGAGTTTCAAGGTCAATGATTCGATCACTTGCAATCGTTAGGATCTCTGAGACAGATTGGTTTAAATACCTCATAGAGATAAGGTCGGCAAATGTGATAAAATGAACGATTGACTGATGCTAGAGATCGGATATCATCCAACGGAAGACCTTTAAAAGAATAGGAATACGCGGGATCGTCAGTAGTATATAGCTATATGATACTCGGAAAGCTAGGAAAGCCAAGGGTTTTGAGGATCTCAAGAAAGAGGTGATTTGATCATGAGGATGATAATGAGATAAACAGAACAACGAGATTGTTTGTGGAAACTTGATACTGACTATCACCTTTGTCTTGCTCCCTTTTTTGAACATAGCTTTCACTGCCATCATCAGTATCGGTAGGTAGATGATAAACCCAATAAGCAATGCTTTTTTTGATTTCCAATGGCATAGATGCTAAGTAAGAATATTGCTCTAATTCTCTTGATTCATCACATGAATAGCAATAACAGTCTTTCTTCTTCATATTTTCTATCAATGTGATAAAAAAACACAAGCCAATTGAAGAGCAAAGTCAGTTTCAATAACGTGTAGGACAATGAAAGGTTGAGAAAGTTCTTGAATCAAAAACATATTTACCAATTTCGTTTAATTCGATCATCTTTGCATTAATTCGAATCAGACAAGCTACCCTCGAGCCACTTTGATCTGTTCTTAACCTTCTACATATTTCTTGAAGCTCTGATGATGTGAACAAATAAGTAGGTAATGTCATTGTAGTTGGTGGCTCGAATTTTTCATTTTGAGGAAAAAGTTGAGGATCCCGAAGTTTGTATGAACTGACTGGTATATTCATGATGGATATTTTGATGAGAATGGTATGGAGTGATTGAGATTTCTTGTGAGCAACGAGTTTTGTTTGAGTCTGACCCACATTTGATATTTAGAATGGGTTTTTCAAAATTTTTGATCAAAGTTGCAAAATGTATTTTCTGAACTGATTCAAAAAAACTTCAATGTCTCACGCATCCTACCACCCGGTCCTGGTCTCGATCTGGCTGTACCGTGTACCTGGAGCGGGGCAGGGCTTCAGGTTGTGGGCGCGCTGATTTTTTTGCAGGCGCGCCGGGCGCGTTTTTCCCTAAAAAATTGCAAAAAGGCTATTGTATTTTGTTATCTCATCTTTNAAGTCTACAAAACGGAAATTTAGTCATAGTCTATGTTGTCAGGGTTCCAAGGAGCACCAGAGTTATCTACAATGGAATTGCTGACATTCAAAGGCAAGACCAAATGGAAAGAATTGATATCAAATGTTGTAAAATCAAAGAGGGTACTCATAAACCCATCAAAACTTGAATTCATTGGCAATAGAAAAGGATCAATTGGTGCCTCCTCTGAAGGAAAGATTTCAGTCTTGAATTCTTCAAGTTCCTCAGGTCTTGAAATACCTAGTATGTTGTAGTACAGTAGATTTCAAAAGGAACAAAATCAAGAAATTTTCGAAATCACCTCCTGGTACGTGCGCAGCGCAGCATTGGCCAAAAGTAAACTGGCCGGGCTGTCAATCAAACTTAACTAAGTCCCACGTCTGGGCTGTACCAGCCCACTCAAACAAGGGACCTACGTGCAATGTCCCAAATTTGGCATGAAGACTGTCAGGGTATTTCCCCCAAAACTGAGATCCTCACTGGCCTCAAATTTCATCAATAATGTCTATTGGAGCCCATAATGAAATATATGAGCGCAGCTCCGCCGCACATCTTTCTCAATTACCAAAAATCTCTCAACTCAAACGGCTCAAGAGTTATTGCTGAAAAGTGGTTTTTGGCCAACACGGGGCCGAAAGCAGGGCCAAACACAACTGTGGTGCCCAAAACCCTTTTGCACTTGAATATCATTCAGAATGTGCAACAAAACTACCAAATTGTGGACCAAACACACTTACAGGCACCTACCAAGCTCATAATGTAGTTTGGTCATAAGGATTTTACTTTTGATTTCAAAGTTTTTGATGCGCAGCAATTGCAATTCATGATGGGCTATTTGGCCCCGTGTTGGCCCCAAACTGCCTTTCAGCAATAACTCTTGAGCTGTTTGAGTCGAGATATTTTTGGTAATTGAGAAAGATGCGCGGCAGAGCTGCGCTTATATTTTATCATGGGCTCTAATAGACATTATTGATGAGATTTGAGGCCAGTGAGGATCCCAGTTTTTGGGGAAATACCCCGACAGTCTTCATGCCAAATTTGGGACATTTGGACATCCCTTGTTTGAGCGGGCTGGTACAGCTCAGACGTGGGACTTAGTTAAGTATGGCTGTCAATAAGGACTCTTCCACCAGATGATACTCTGTAAATCATGATCAATAATTGTTTTGAACAAATTAAGGTCATTCATGAAGTTCACTCCAAATCGTTCTAGTTTACATTTCAAAATTGAGTCTACATGATTGAGGAGACTAGTTTGTGTGCATCAAAAACGACAAAATTTGAAAAGATAAATCAGCTGAAGAAAGTTACAAAAAATGTTGCTACAAAAGGACTATCAGGTACTAATACAAAGAAGTTGTCATATGGTAGATTGCAAGAAAAAGTGGAGAACATGTTGGTTTTATCCATCAATCTAAATCAATCAAAATCCTTTCCTTCTCCAATTCAACAACATCATGTGTTTCTATATGATCCAAGACCTCATGAAAATCCCAATACCTTTCCATTTCACTTGGTGTGCTTGCAGTGATACCACTATGAATTAGGTTAAAAGCCTATTGGAATGGAAAATCAACTTGGTAAGAGTGGGTTCAGGATACTATAGTAATTGGTGACCGGTCAAAACATAACAATATCAGTGGTACATGGAGGACTAACATTCTGAGTGGCCACATAGGATCAAAAAATCCTTTCAAGCCATATAGTACATATAGAGAGATAATATGTGATATACTTGTGCTTAAAAGACGGGATAGATGATAAAAACCAATGAAGACCACCATGACAGGATAGATGAATGCAAGTCTGTATATGGAT
>MWRL01015112.1:0-10713 GCA_002157085.1 Melampsora occidentalis | reverse complement strand
GAACCTTACGCCCTTTGCTCGATCGAACGAGCGTTAAAATATTGCAGATTGTGAGTATCCAGTTGAATTGAACACTTTACACGCTTTTGAAAAATTATGTAGCGTAAAACCTGGGCCGTAAAATTCCAGCGAGCCGTATCAAAGTACCGGATTCCTTTACCAGAGCATGGTCCTCAACTCGAGCCTTCTGAGGTGTCTATTTGAGCATACGTATTATCACCTTGATTTTTCATCCTACTCAATCTCCGGTCTCAATTAATCTTGAGTTTCTGCTCGATCTATCTCACATCATAATATCATAGACTTACTTCATCATTCAAAGTTCCTGATTGTGAATTCTTCGCAAAGTTACATTCTTAAGAAAATCATGCGTTTACTCTTCTTATATCTTCTTTCCTACGGGATTTTTGAATCCCAATCCCTTCCCCTGCCCTCAAGAATAGCAGAGGATGCGATTACGCACAAATCTGACAGCTTTGAGGCATTGGAATTTCCTCACAAAGCAAGACCAGATGTACCGAAGGTGTTCTATCCTGATATGGTGTGGTTGGTCTTAAGCGGGTAAGTCAATTATATCTTCAAACTGAAACAGATGAGTAACTGATTGTATGGTATCAGGCACCCAGATATATCCACAACAAGATCACCAGAAACCCAAGTGAGTGGGGACCAGAGTCTAAAATTTTCTTGTGGTGATGCTGTCCAAAAATTTTGAAGCAAATCACTGATACACTGGTATTGTATTTGAAGAGTGCTTATGTGGCATGGATTGATGAAACGGCCAAAAGTGGCCGCTCCGGAGATGCGCAACTGCGTGAGCAATTAGGATGGCCTGAACATTTGGAGATTGAAGCCCCAGATTTTCTTGATAAGAAAAGCCTTCAAGACAACAGAATTGCCAAATGCATTCCAAATGGTATGGCTGGCGTGATTCAATTCTCTAACTATGATGGAGCTGAGCATATGAATCTCCGTATTGTGAAGATTTCCCTTATTCCACTCCTGTTGGAGTGGACGACCTTGTGGTCTGGAGCAGGATATCTTTAGTAAACAAAGAATCATTCAAACCCGGGAGAGGAGAGTCTTGGCCATCAGAAGACTATCATGATCCCCGAAGAGTATCAGCTCTACTTGAGTACATTGACAGGAATTACCTTTATGGATATGCGGGTCCACGTGATGTAGAGAATGACCGTAATTTGAACCTGGGACAGATTTTGCATCCAGGTAAGAAGCCTTACATAGCCTCAAATGGCCAAATAATCACGCAAAAAGAAGGTCGGCAAGCGTTTAAATGGGCTGGAAGACACTTTAATGCCTATCTTGAGGAAACCCTTTTGACAAGATATGAAGAGGTGGTGTGGGTCAGAAATCTAGATTTCCGAAAGTAAGTAGCTTGTGATACAGCACTAGTTGCATTTAACTTTGAGGCTTTCACTTCTTGTCACTCAGGCAAATGTGGCAACAGTGCAGTCGAGCTCAGATTCATTAAGCTGACAATGATGTTATTCTGTTGTTGTTGCACTTGCACTCAGAGGAGT
This sequence comes from Melampsora occidentalis, assembly GCA_002157085.1. Taxonomy (NCBI): domain Eukaryota; kingdom Fungi; phylum Basidiomycota; class Pucciniomycetes; order Pucciniales; family Melampsoraceae; genus Melampsora; species Melampsora occidentalis. The sequence continues at coordinate 9,172 of MWRL01015112.1, read as the reverse complement.
CAAGTTGGAACACGTCCAGTGAGTATTCATCCATCTAGCAGAAAGTAAAGCGTTGCTTTGTCAATCCAAAACTGTTCACCTCTACAAAGAAATTGAATGCCAAAATTTCCTCTACTTCCTTTCTGGTTGATTTAGTGTCATAGGTCTCCGTAAGAAGGAAACACACAGTGATGTCAAAGCCGTCTCTTCAGGGCAATACTTGGAGGATCCCGTTATTAACAAACTTGATCAACGAACACTTTCTTCAGAGCTCCCCGAACAGATTGGAAACTTTGAACATAACACCGTCGGGTCTCCGAAATAACAGGGGAAATGAGAAGTATATGAGGCAGGGTTTAGCACACCTCTCACCAACTTGTTTGATTGAGCCTTCGAGGTGTCTCGTGATAAACTCCTTAGTATCTTAATATCTACCGAGCCCCTTCCAATCTTCACTTGAACTTGTCAAAACTCAACTTTTAAATCAACCTACATTCAATTCTTTCGCACATTCTAGAGATATAGGCAATTTGTGTCAAATTGTCAAAAGAGAAAAGTTTCTCTTGCAATCAATCCTGGTATCTCTACGTTCACCAACTCTGTGCCTATCCTTATCTTTATGTTATCTATCCCCAGCTATATTTCATTTGTTCCGTTTCTTGTTTTCCATCCAGGTTTTTTTCCCTATCTCAATCAAAATAGAAAAGTTTCGTATCGAAACCAAACTCAAACTTGTCTTCTAAACACAATGGTGAACCCTTCTTGAGATTGGTCCACTCTTCTTCAATCAATCTATGTTGCCTTATCAACCTTTCTGACAGCCTTTGTGGTCAATGAAGAGTTCAAGTGGTGTTCATTGTGAGGTGTTGAGTGAAGCCAATGTTAGAGATATCCAAAATGCAACGTGACTGATTTGGTCTAAGAACGGATGGTTAATCAATTGTCCTACCCAAGGCTTGTGATGATCAATTCTTGTCACGCCTCCCAGCTGACTGTCACGTTTCTCGTCTCGGAACCAATTTTTCAAGTGATCTCCCTTTTATCTCTGCCCTGCGCAATCATTGAGCATCAGAGCTTTGTATTAATTTTGTCGAAGATCTTGAAAGTATGAGCCAAGAACGTCTTCTTGACATCATGAGATTTCAAGACTCAAGTGACTTTGATTCAGAGTCTCGTGGAATCGTTCATACCTTACTTCGACTTATGAAGTCAAGGCTCAATATGCAAAATCATTTTGTTGGGCCAACACGGGGAGCCAATATGATCAACAAACACAGTTTCAAATTCAAATTCAAATTCAATGGTGTAGAAAACCAGGTGAATTCATGGGTTTCAAGGGTATCAAAGAACCATCATGTTGCAGATCATCAGATTATACGATACATCATGATTCCAATTCATCCACTGATTCAAGTAAGTGCTTTATCGCCTCATCTTCTTTGAAAACACAACCCCCAGAAATTGGAGACACTACCAAGGGGACATGATTGATGAAAGTCTCCACCAGAAAGAAATGGTAAAAAGATGTCCAGTTAGAATCATTACCCTCTTCTGGATTTTCATGATCAATTGTTCTGCTGATCATGGAACAGTGGTCGCTAGTTAATAGAATCAACGCATCACCTATGAATGAACATGTGGATATTGGGATGTCCTATATTATATGATGCTACACATGTATCTAACTTTTTCACACTTTAAAACACTCAAAGATACATACATAGTGGTCATAAAGTCTACAGACAGACAGATAGGGAAAAAGGTGGTGGTACTGCTATGGCCTAGTCAGGAGATCATCTAAATGTCTAGTGTAGTCGAGGACGACATCACACTCAGAAGACGAGTCTTCGCGATAATCAGTTGAAAAGAAAAGAAAGTCTTCCTGCTCATTCCTCTATCACAGGATTCTCAAAGACTGGTAGGTCATCCGGTGGTCGTGTGGCTGCCGAATTCCCTCGTGTAGCCCGTCGACTTACCGCAAAGTTTTCCTCGGAAGTTTGCTATATTTGATTAATTGACCGACGGAACAAGTTGAAACACATCCAAAGATAACATCATGAAGTTCAAGTCAGTGAAACCAGTCTTAATTCTCTTCTCTTGGCTCATTTGGGTTTCCGACGGGAGTGAAGGCGACCCCATAGACTGCGACGAGATCCTTTGCTGACCTCTTCATTTGAATCGGTATCATCATCAGATAAGTTGTTATCCGCTTCTAATTCAGCGATTTGAAAGACTACAGCCCAATAACATTCATTTGTTTTGCGATTTAGACACATGTATCGTACTGGTTGTCCGTCCCATAACTTATCGAGACTGTCAATTGTAAGATAAGTATATCAATTTCCTTCGAGCACGAGAAATCTTTCATGTTTTAACACACCTGAAAGAGATGTTAACGACAGGGATCTTCAGTGCAAGGGTCGAAAAGTCCAAAAATCCATTTGCAAACTCGGCGTTGATCTATCTCAAGATGAAGTTGATGTCACATGTAAGGTTCAAGTACGATACTGATTTCCTGATAAACGCAAGACTTACAAAGTCCTTTGAAAATTGGAATCAAGCCATGTTTAACAGACGGGAATGTCAGGTCGCGAGCGGAACAGCAGGTTCGACGTGTGAAACGTAGTGCGTACTCTTGGTCCCAGGTCCAGGGCTAGACGGTTAGCCTCAGAGGCAAAGTATCTGCGTCTAAGATGAGGCTTAGGTGGGGTAGGGTCAGGCATAGTACTTTTGATGATGGTATTACAATCTTCGACAGGTTTTTTCCCATCCCATTCAGGCAATGGAGTATCATCAGATGGCAATTTTCTTGAAGAAAATCAACATTCAAATCATTCAGGTTAGATCTTTGCACGCAAGGCTTGATTGGATCCCATAAACTTACTCCGTTTTGACAAAATTCATCGTTGCCAAAAGAGGCGACCTGCGAATTGCAATTCGGCAGCTTCCTCATCAGTCTCCACGGATGATACCAACATGTTCAGTGCACAAGGGATATACGCTTACCATGCCCATGGCTTATCCGCATATAAATCGCACTAGAATTCGCACCGGTTAGAAAGATATGGTCGGTGAACCATGCAGAGAATTTCTGAGCGGCAAAAATAGCTAACTTCGAACCCTGGGTCTATGTACGAGATAGTTTTGACTGCTAGAGCAGTACCATACGGCAATCTACTTCGGATCGGTTGATCGAAGGTGTTGCCGAACACACAGTCATTGGCGTTTGTTGGCTTGAGAAATCGACCTGAAGAAATATTGTGCCGTTCGACCAGGTTAAACGGGTGTGTTTCATTGGGAACAAGTCGCATTCAGTTCACAAAGAATTGACTGACCTCGAACTTGAATACTCCAAGTGACATCATGGTTATATAGGAAATAACCAGACTCGGTGTCTCGGTAGATCTCCCCATCAACTCCCGCAAAGTTTTTGATTCTGTGTTATTTCAGAGCACATACAACAATGGAGTAAGCTCACCTCGTGCCACTTGAAACAAGGCTTTACGATCTTCGTATTCGTTTATTGAGATTCAAGGTTTGGGTAGTTCAAGAATAGTAGAGTCAATTCTTAGTAAGCCCAATGACCCACCTTACAATCAAAGCACCTGCCCAAAGCGGTAGAAATACACATCAGTCTTCACTTCAGGAAAGATAGGTGTGCTCGATCATGTCTTTCTGCTCAAAGAGAAGATGTTACCTTCGAAACTATCCGTTTTGATAGCCATTGGTCCAGTTTGATCAGCATTCACCTTGACGGGTGAGAGTTGATCGAGTGTAGGACCAGCCAAGATTTCAATACGTGGACCGCGTTTCTTCATGATGAGGACACAAATTTCTTGTTGGTTGCAGGTGGATGAGGATGATTCGCTGAGTTCTTTCCTGTTGACTGAGGGCTGGACTGAGGTGGTAATCTGGTTTCCTCTTGACCGAGCACACCAACGGTTGACAGGAACGGCTATCGATAAGACGCCGGTCTCCTCTCCCGCGCATGTAACAAAACCATACTATCGGATTTTACTGAACGTGTGGCGCGCACACTATCCTTGGCTAGCATATGTGCTCGCAGCTGCAAAAGCAGCATGTGATGCCCGCCAGCCCCCACTACCCAGAACCTGCATATCCATCAATTTGAGACTAGAATCTCTGGGACATACATAGTATATATTGTGTAATGTGGACAGAAATCCTTCAAGGTTAACAAAGTCCCTTGCCAGTGGCCCGACTTACCGCTAGGAAGCAATCTCTTGCCTGAGACGTGAGCTGTATCAGCTCAAAAATCTCTACATCAAATTCACCGTTCTGTTTGGGAATAAACAGTGCTTGATGATAAATAACAGGAGCATGAGAAAGTTTCATTACATCCTATACAATTGCAGGCTCCACTTCTGCTAGTGGGTGACAAAACATGAGTCTTTTTCAACTTTTTCTGAGTAGTGAGCCCGCTCGGTGCCTGTATTGCTCAGAAAAAGGTGAAAATGACTGATCTTCAATGCCTCAAAATCATAATTTCCCAGAAAGATACAGAGGAGGTTGAAATTGGAGAATATGTAGTGGGATCTTGCCATTATATTTTTCTTTTGCATCAACTAGTATTTATAATGAACAAAAAAATAGGATGATACTATTTGGACTGTACGTCTATACACATATTAGATTGGCACATACTACATAGTAAAGGTTTGCAAGACTGGAAGTTTTAAAAAAAGAGCGGCTTTGGTTCAATTTTGTCTGCATACAATGAGTTGTCATCTTTAGCCTTGAGATATGCGTGACCCACTCTGTTTGCATGTTGGTGGAAGGAAGAGGAGCAAAAGGGCGTGAGATCGATTAATAGGATAAACCAATGGATGAAAAGTTACTGCACAACTTCAAACTCCCATTCTCCTAGTCAGAACTCGAGGTAAACCAACTTCAGGCTGGAGAAAACCAGTTGGCAAATCTCCTAAAGCGTGAAGACTCCAGAGGGGTGAGTTCTATAAGGATTATAATCTCATCCGTCTTTGAGACTTTACTCATCACGGTGCAGTCTCTACAGGAAGCCTGAAATCACTGTATTGGGGTCCTTTTTTTTCTGGGCCACCAGGGTTTCGACACGTACGGGTTCATGAAATGACAATATCATCAATTGAACCTTTGATCATGGAAATTGATCAGAATTCACTATATCCACTTGAGAACCCGAATTAAATCCTTTTCGAGATGCACTGCAGGTATGCATCTGTACAATCTCCATCACATATAAATGGTATAATAACAATATCTTTCAACCCAAAATTTAGTCATAAATAACTCATGGAAACCACCCCAAGACCGAAAAACAGAAAAGAGAGGAGTAAGGTGGTGCTTCATGTTTGTGAAAGCTGCCGTCTACACGGTGGATTGCCTATCGAGAGGTTTTTTGGGTCTTAGTGACTTGAAACTTAGCGATTTGAAACTTTTTGACTTGAAAATTTTCGAGTCCAAACTTTTTGTAAACATTGTAAGAGGGTTGGGTATTGTGCTCTGGAGAGGATTAGGAAGATGTCAGTTCACGATATTGTTCAGAGTGTAATAATGGCGGTAAAACTTTTCAATCAATATAAACAATCTTTCACTTGCCTGGGTGAGCCAATCATAGAAGGGTAGTATTTTTTTCTCCTTGAAATTTATTGGGAGAGATTTGTCACGAACTTCCTTCTTCAGCTGACTAATTATTCTGTGTTTCAGCACACCTTGATCTGCCATCAGATCCTTCAACTTTCGCTCGAAAACTTTGTCTCCTGATACCAAGTACGCTAGAGCTTCAACATTATACCTCTCTAGTGGCTTTGCAATGAGATTGTCTCTGGGTCCGGGCTGTCTCAGGTCTCTTTCCACAATTCCTTGCGAGAGATAATGCGTTGTTGTGTAAAACAGTGCTTCCTTTGCTTCAATCTTACCCGAACTCAAGTCTGTCACTTGTCTCTTTAGTGGTTGCAACCCCCAAACGTCTCCCCAGCTTTTTGTCAGTTGTGCCGTTTCGATCTCAATTAGGGACTGCTTATCTAGGGAACCTGTTATGTTTCGTAGCCAACTCTGATCAGAATCATCCCAAACTGACGATCAAGAGAACTGGACTGGGAGTGGGGTAGCCTACCCAGTTTTTTATACTCCCAGCTGAGATAGGGCACTTTATCATGGTGTAAGTCTTCGTATAAGTGAGTCCAAGTCTGGATGACATCTCGTCGAAAGTCTGGGTCTCCATTGTACAATTCCTCCATCTTTGAGGCGGTTTTTCTATTGTATGTACTGACAGTGCTGAGCATTTGATAGATCAAGGCCTTTTGTTTTATATCTGTGTTTGAGTCTTTGATTAAATCCACAAAATTGCTAAGAAAAACCTGATGGTCCGGACCCGAATCCCATAGTGTGAATGTGCGAGCGAGGGTCATCCACTCAGATTCCACATCTAGACCAGAAGACTTCAATTGATTTACGATATCTCGCAACTTGATGTCCATATAATTCGACAGAATATTCGTATCCTTCCCTAAGACAGTTTCCATGCGGGACTTGAATTTGTTAGAATAGTTCATAAAATGTGACAAGACCCGGACAGCGATTTCTTTTGCCCGGCCGGGTTCCGGTTTTGCCAGAATGTTTATGGTCGTTTCACGCACTTTTTCGAGAATCAACGGTTCGGAAGACCGGCTGTTAGTGTCTTCTAAAATGTCATCATATAGCCTGTGGATTAAGTCGAGGTGAGTTTTGACGGTGCCCTTGTTGATTTGTTCCTTGATCCCCTTGAGAAGCTCTATGCGCTCCAATGATACCACAATTTCTGAAACGGTATGAAGACAACGCAGGTTGCTGGGTTACTTTGCAATCGACTTCAAAAGAAAGGGGCGCTTTCAGGGAAGAAAAGACCTTTGCTTACCATCTGAATTGATTTTGATCACCCAGTAAATCTCCGAGTCTGTCAGACATCATAGCCAATGGCTTTTATAGTGTTCTTAAGCATCAAGGAGACTTACTCGGGGTAGTAGGTGGAGTCTCTGAGCTCGGTTCTCTCGCTAACAAGTTAATCCACTCCTGAAGAGAAGCTCCTGATGTCACACCAACAGATACAAAAGATCAGGTTTCAAGTTTCGAGGATTTTCAAAAGCTGGAGATCTGAAGAACTTACCTGAAACTGTCCGATGCTCAAGCTCTCCCCTCAATAGCGGTGGGGTAACAGAGCTCGCGGCCGATAAATGCAATCCCGACGAACAGTACATCTGGAGTGAATCTATCAATCCGTGGACCCACACACGTTCTGACTGTGTGAGTTCTGCATCATTCAGAACGGAGAGCGCTTTTTGAACGAGAATTATTCCGAACGAAGTTCCCGAGGCAGACAAGTGTTTCACCCTGAGTGTGAACTGTTGTGCATCTGATCCGCATAAGAGGATCATTTCCACCAACGACTCCAAATTTTTACTGATGTCCATATGCTTCCACTTCGATGCGATCTGATAGATTGGTGCGTGGCGGTCCATACCACGGGATTGTACCCGGAGACTTAACTTGCCCAAAATTTGCTTGGAGTCTGTGGCAGTTTTAGGACGAGATGAATCTGGTTTTTTGAAGAAAGTATATTTGTCCTCTTCGAGATTCGGGATGGTGTCAATTCTTGCTTTAATCGTACGCAAGACTGCTGCATCCGGTGCTGCATCATCAATGACCCCCTTTACTAGAACATTTCCCGCTTCATTGAACGGAAGAGCGTTGAGCTGAATGATGGAAATAGCACATGAGATGAGAATGATAAGCAGTGGAGTTGAACCCCGAGTAAAGAATTCAGGAAACATATCGCAGTAAATACTGCTTTTCTGAAGAACGACACGAAACGGCTCTCAATTTATCAAGGTGGATTTACACCGTTAGGAGTCTGTAGATTTTTAGACTGCTTTAATACGCTGTTTCAATCGGCTGGCCTCAAGTGCGCTTGAGATTTTATGCTTAATCAGAGTCTTAAATAATCATCACTAGCTGATGGATGTAGAAAACTAAGAACTGAGATCCACGCGGCCGGGTGCGATAGGAGCAAGGTGGCGGCTGGTAGAGCGTTCCGGTTAAAAGAGTTTGAACGCTCGGATTTTGGAACCCCAAGTCACAAATCCAAATATATATCCATTCCTGCACTGATGCTGATACGCTAATCGACTCGAGATTACCGTATCTGAGATCAGGTTGACACATATATTTGATTACGCTCACGTAGGAGTTGACAGTGAGATTTTAGATTTTTACATCGATTTCAAAAAGCTTGAAGTAGGTTTGCCCGCGATGTTCGAATGATTTGGCGCCAAATTCTTTTCAAGCTTTGTGAGATTGACTGTACAAGGCGATGGTGGTTAATTTTGCATCCAACTGCGTGGGTTCCCTTATTGTTTAAGTTTATCCAACGTGTGTGGCCTATAGATATATCGAGATAAGTATTTATTTTGGTTGACCACCTAAACGTGTTTAAATAGTATCACGGAAACGATTCTCCATCGACTTCCGCAGTCCGGGATGTCTCACAAGAAAATTTCCTGCGAAACAAGACACATTTAGTGGGAAACCAGATATTCGGTGTTGAATCCAGACGAGATATCCCGATTGGTGTTTCTCCAAATCCCTTCTCCCATGACTTAAGCTCGAGCTTTGAATGTCGACTACACAATACTATGTTTGGTGTAAGCAATTTTCACTCTATGTCGGGGGGACGAGTGGAATTTCGTCGCCGGCCTCGAAATTGCCTCTAATTGCCTAGAATTTTGGATTCAAACAATAGGGAGCTTTGCGCAGGATCTACTGCGTTTGAGCTGAACAAGCAGCAGTGGCAGTGATCTGTGGGGACTCTGTCATTGGTTAGACACGTCACTACTGATAGTTGGTCTCTATCTTGTTTAGTGAGCGCCTTCGTCTGGAAGTCGGTGTGGATATGCTTTTGATTGACATCATTGTGGCAAGGCAGGGTAGACTGCTGAACCCCACAGGTCTGCGCATGATACCACTTTTTGTTCAGTTGAGACCAGGCTGCATCTGGAGTCCCCGCACGGGTTTGAGGATTGTTGAGCAAATTGAAGTATGTTGTATACATATGACGTGGTTATCTGATCTATAGTAGGGGGTTTCAAGATCAACTTTTTAAGACAAAATATGTACGTCGCGGCTAAGTTTGGACGTTGTAACCGTAAAAAAACTTAGC
>MWRL01015077.1:0-16874 GCA_002157085.1 Melampsora occidentalis | reverse complement strand
ATCCAACAGTTCTTTAGAGGGACATTGTTTTTTTGTCATTTTACACAATCAACCTATTATAGTCTTTTTTTCATTCATTTCACAGTGTGCCAGTATTATACACTTGTTAAACCTTTAACTCACAGGAAAACCCTACATTATTGAAATTCAAAGGGGCTATCATATGGTGTTTTTATGCATGATATCATGGTTCAAGATCCTGACTCCTGCCAAAATGATACATATATCAAATTTTATGCAACCAAATGCATTTTCATCAAACAGTCACTTTTCCCTGCAGTGTAGCAAGGTAAAGGTATTTTGCACTGCACTACCATCTTGTAAGCCACACAGGCTTCATTCACAGCTATGCTATTGAAAGATCTTTGCCCAGTGTGATTGCTATGCTGAGCCCCTAACCTCAACCCCGACTTTCCTGAGCTACACTGAGACAAAGTGCCAAAGTAGCATAGTGTAGCAAGCCATCCAACATTAGGAAACTCCATCCAACATCAGTGTTTTAGTGGGATATTTCAACGTGTAGCAGAAATTGGTGTGCATTGATCATCTACTCAGCTTTCCAAGTTAAATTGCTGAATGATTGCATATCTAAAGTTCAGGTCTATACAGGTATGATTGTAATAATTGTGGTACTATTGAACCCCAAAAGTCTGAGAATTCTCTTGAGATGCTCTACATCATTATCCTATGCTTGGAGCCCTGGAGTGTTTCCTTTTGGATATCCACTTCAGAGACAATCATATAGACAAATGACTTCTGAGACAAAGAACATAACAGCAGCACCAGTGCAACAATTGGTACCCCACTCTACCCTGGACCCAGCACACATGACTGCATCAAGTGCCAAGCAATCTGTAAGACTACATTGAGTTTTCAAGAGAGCCATCAAATCAAAAAACTCTGTCTTTGACCTCAATTTGTTTGAAAGTTTATCACAGTTGATCTGAAAGGCCCATCAATTTCAGATGTCTTGTGAAAAAATTCTTGTTTTGACCTGACTGATGATGTTGAAATTCATCCAAACCCAATTAACCAATACCCAAGATCAAGTTCATAGAACCCTTTTGCAACTATTAGTACAAAGATCAAATTTGATGAAGTTTGGGTTGAAAATGCAGTCAACCTGACAAATAAGCTAAGCCTGTTTCGCTTCATCTGGTTCTTACTTCAATCACAAAATATCTGGAGATCTATATAATATCTGGAGATCTATATAACAAAGGTACTCCCATACATTTGTATTTCATTTATAAATATCATTGTCATCATCAAGAATGCGTAATTATGGTGATCAGAAGGAGCTTTGCATTTATCTCCTGAAGGATCAGTGTGCATGAAAATTGAAAATCATCCCTTAAGGTTGCATATCACAGCCATCTATACAAGACAAGAAAGGGAAAAAAAATTGAGTGATGGGGCTGTTCTGGAAGAAAGCAAGGGTGAGCATGCTCATTCTGGAAGGGTCATTCATAAAGTTTCATATATAACCAGCCACATTCTGATCTCGCTCTTCAAATAAGCAGCACCAATTATTGCAGAATCATAGAAAAGGCTCATCATATCTAAGATCGAGCTTGGCATGATTTGGACCATGCATACAAAAACTTTGAAATCAACTCTTTACCTTCCATTGACTTCTTGCGTCAAGCCTTTCAGGTGTATCATGATGAATCAATTGCCAACCGGTTCCCCTCTTCAATTGTAGTTATGTAAGACAGCCAATGCATTCTTGATTTGTTGTATCTTGTTATCCGAACGAAAATCATCCACTATCAATTTTATTCCTTCAATAAAGACTGCTAGACCAATGAGCTCTTTTGTCCGCTTTTGTTTGATTCAGCGTTTGACACCGTGTCTCAGTATTAATTATTTTACATCTCTCTCTATGCGAGATTGTTCGTTCCAAATCCACTAAAAGCCGAGTTTTATTTCATTTTTCGTAATTATATGCTTTGCTTGTCTTACAAAGTGAACATGATTCATACCAAATGTCACTGGACGAATGTATAAATAAAGATACATACAGAGTCAAAAACCAACAGTCAAAATTCAAACAATGCCCTACTGAAAAGAGAAAATAAGATAGATGAACAATGTAGAAAATCGAAAACAAGAAATCATAAGGAAATACAAACAGAAATCGATGTATCAAATTGTCTAGAGTTAAAATTGAAGAAATGTACCTTTTCTTTTTAAGGATGAAATGTCGTTTAGTGTGTTCTAACCTGTAAGACGCATGCGAAAAGACAAAAAAACGAAAAAGAAAGAGAGAAAATCTGTCTTAATGATGTAAAGTGTATAGTACACAGCTAAAATTATAAACAAAACCGAAGATCTTGAATCAAAGTTACCACAGGTCACACAAGAAAGAATAGGTCCATCGAAAAATTGATCACGATACATCAAGGTTTCTCAATGTAAATAAAAGATTGTGATGAGCTCTTGTTCTCCACCACTGGCCCAATTCTTTTGAACGGTCTAGAAGCTTTATGTCGAAGATGCCCGATGGATTTTACAGCTTTCAAAATCTTAGCACTTCCTTTATGCACAAGTCGGCCAACGATAGGTCCAGGTTTGGGTTTGAGCGTATTATTACGACAAGAAGGGAGCTCAAAGTGGTGTTGATTTTCAGTTCGAGTCGGACTTTCAGGTTGTAGCGAAGAATCAAAGCCAGTTCCTCGAGACTTTGAGACGGTAGAAGACCGAGATTGACGACGCATGGCCATCCGACGTTGTTGGAGCATTTCGGCGTGCTCAATTTGATCGACAGCTTCTGCTTGCAATCGACGCATAGCCGCACGATGTCGTACTTCAAGTTCATCATCTATCACTAGTAATGATCCCGAAGAGAGTCGTGGGGTGCTTCTGGTGGAAAATCTACCAGTGAGGACTTGAGCTCGCTCACGTCGACGTCTCTCTTCTTCTTCATAAGTGATAGGTCGACCACTAGCATCACGAGGTTGATTGAGGTCAATGAGGGGAGTGATCCTCAATGATTGGTGTTTTTTGTTTGTTTGTTGGGGTGTGGGAAGTTGACAAGTCTGAGAACGAGGTCGACTAGGGATAAAGCCTACATGAGGCTGATGCTGATGATAGGATACATCGACAAGGCTAAGTAAATTGACAGATGAAGAGATAACAAAAGGAGAAGACATGAACAGAACATACCGAACTCCAATCAATTTCTACCTGGGATAGACCAGATAGTTCGCAATTATCATTCTGCTGTAAATTCAATTACAAAGGGAGATGATCAGCAAAAATGGGCACAACTAAAGCAATATAGAAAATTAAGGACCAACTCGTGAATCGACTCGAAGTTGAGTTGACATAAAAACGCTTCTTCGCCATTCTTGTACAGACAAAGGTCGATTGGATTTAATGCAATCAGTTTGAGACCATAGGAGATCTTGATCTTGATCTGGAGACATTTTATAATTCTGATAAATGTATGTAGATTGTTTATTTTTCAAGTGTATGGTTTGTTTTGTTTTGTGGTACGCTCGTGTAAACAATCTAAGGATTAGAGGTTGAATAGGGATGAAGAAAGTTGATCAAGTCTTTTTACCGACCGTACGTGGTCGCGTTTGAAGTTGAGAACGTTTGAAGTGATAAGCGATGTATGCGCTGTGCCGAAACAAAGGTTATACAATTAACGGAAGATAGTTTGATTGCGGTTTGCGGTGGGGCAAGAATGGCCTGCGAACACTGGTGCCTGCGAATGAAGGTCAGACAAGTGAGAATATTGAACAAGTAGACCGAGGATAGGTAAAAGTTAAAGAGGGGTACATGCGTCTATAAATCTAATCTAGCTATTTTTGAAAAGTCAAGATTGTAGGGGTGAAGAGGGAAATCTGAGTGAGATGCCGAGACGGGAAGCTGATGAAGTGGATGAAGGAGAATGGTGATAAGGAATCGAGAGGGCTTTATCAAAACCAAATCGAGGTTCAGAATGTACGTCAGCGCCCATAGAACGGCATTAGAATATGCGGTCTGAACTATCAGATAGATATATGAATATCAAGAGCCTAGAGGTGTGTTTTTTGAACAAATTGAAAACTTATCATAATCAACCGAGGAAACCCCTATGTGCACAAAGTCTACGTATGCGCGAGCTGCATTTTTATAGGGGCCTGAACCGTTGTTTACCGAATGGAGTTGAATATGTAAACATAACATGGCAAGCTGATAGGAAATTACACCGCGGGAATCAACTAGTTTGATTCTTGAAACCCTTAAATTTGTCTATCTATCAATATGTAACTCGATGAACCGATCAAATGCTCAAAGGCTTATGTAAATACTAGAGAATGAGTTTATAAGTGATATTACCAATCACTCTCATCAAGAAGTAATCATTAATCAATCCGTTTATGACTATCTTTCTACATTAGACTCTTTGTGATGTCACATTAGCATGACACAGATGCTATGATGATGTGGAAGCCAATTTGGACAATCTCGGGAGTCGGTAGAATGGATACGAGAAGGACCCCAAATTATGTATATCATATTTCTTGGACTTGCAAGTTGGTTTGTGGATTCATCCAAAATTCAATCCCGTGAGAAAATTAAGGATGAAAGGCCACTTTGCGTGATTGTTTTAAAATTGAACCCATGACCTTTACCGGTGACTTTAACTTAACAAAGTCCCTCGCGCGGCGTGTTTGGGGGCTGAGTGTGTCTCACGCCGGCGCGTCTTTTCACAGTCAGAATTCGAAAATTTTCTGGCTTTTAATCCTTGAAGTTTGTTTCAACAAACCCTCGACTTATCTAACCAACTGTTACGCGCCCGCCAAGGCGCGGCGAACGCGCTCGTGAGGGGCTTAGTTAAGCTTAGCGCACGCGCGTCTCAAAGAGAGGAACTCACAAGGCCCGATAGTGGGCGGCGCTTACGAGAGGCTGATGTATTTGAGCTTATTTGAGCTTACACAGGGACTCGCCCCCGAAAAGTAAGCAAGGAACTAAACTCACTAAGTTCGTGCTGAAGTTTTCATCATTCATGACTCCTGATTTAACACGAAAAACCTTATTTAACGTACCATCAAGGACTGCTCACAAATCATTGCATCCCGAAAGACAGGTAAAAGGAAATTGCTCTTGACCGACTGTGACTATTGACAAAAGGAAAATGTGTATGGAAATGTCCCGATATGTCTGTATGAATATATAAACGGTTTCCAGGAGGATAGAAGGCGAGGTGAGCGAAGACCTAAGAGGCGCCGCCCCCTCATGGGGGTTACATATGACCAGAATTTTGTCTGTAGAGTGATACATAGTCCAGAGGATTGAGCGATGGGTTTGTGGGCGAAAATTCGGCAAAAATTGATCTCTGATGGTTTGACAGGCATGCACCGTTTGTAATTTCTCAAAAGATATTTCAGTGATTGATGATTTGTAAGATGTAATTGTTCATAGTCTATACAAGGCGGATTTATTGAAAGACAGAAAGGGAATACAATGATTGTGTGGAAGTGAGTGTTACCCCGTTTCGCATGAAAGATACAATTCTAGAATTACCACAGATATTGTCCAAACGAACAATCATGCGAATCGGAGGGGAAGAACCACTGAAACAAATAGATATCATTGATCAACCGAGCTCATCGCATATATCGCATTTGAGGTTCAAGTTCTGATTTTGTATGGACCAACTCCATTTCTACGAAACAGGCGTCAATAGGAAGTATTATGTCAGTGTTCGACTCCTCTTCTCGTCTTTTGAGGCAGCAAAAATACTCGTATCGACGTACCTAGCTTGCGCTTCGACAATCTCAAGTTTACGTCTTTTGTTTTCCTGAGCCTCTCGATTGATTTTCTCAACTTGTTGGGTATCTGGGAAACCCATTTGCCTAAATCAAATAAATGTCATAAATATGTGAAATAAAACTAGTTTTTTTGCAAAAATTTGTTTTTACGCGACTTACCAGTAACCTGGTGGAGTAGTAGGGGGAGGATTGAAGTGCCGATGTCTTGATATATCATTTTTGTGCTCTCCTATTCGATTCGGTAACTCCTCCAAAGGTATACGAAGGTCCTTTGCGGCCTGTTCATAGTACTAGAGAAAATGTCGCGTGAAGAAGAAAACCCACACAACTATCAGCTTTAGCATCGCTAGAGCCTGAACAAAATTTCACTTACACCTGCACAGCATTCACACTCTACACCGTGCATCTGTTTCCTAGTCGCTTTGTCTCTCGCCACTTCATTGAACACGTGTCCGACTCCAAAGTTATTCTCTGCATCAATTTCAAACCGTGACATGAATCCACCTGATGATCGTTTAGAGTCGCTGTTAATATCTTCATTGAATTTACGCTTTCGATCCAAGTCTTCCTTTCGTTTTCTCTGAATTTCTCTCATGAAATTTTGACCTGGGTATTGCTCAATCGGAGTCCGTCTTCTTGATTCACGTCGAGCTTTAGGCTGTTTAACCTCTGCTGTGAACGGATCATCCTCTATCTCCTTCTTCACTTGCTCGTCTTCTGATTTCTGCAAGTCCAATTTTGGAGGTGAGACTGAAGAAGAGTGTTGTATGCGACGAGAGGTATATGGGGTAGGAGGCAAACCCAGTTCACGGCATACGAATAATTTTTGAGGCCTTATAGAGGTGGTAGGCTTCCGATCTGTAGATGATGTACACATGCTGGATATACGGCTCCTTTGATCGGTTGTAGATGAGGGTGTGAGTTGAATAGGGTTTCTAGAGCTTCCTTCCTGATAGATCGATGAAAGGGAAGGCTTCTTGTCGAGGAGTTCGTCGTCCACCACCGATGTATGCGGTTTGTGTAGCTTCTTCGAAATAGTTCTTGACATTGATTTGTCCTTGTCGACAATATGAGTTCGTTTGTAAGTCGTAGCTGGCGGGGTCGATGGGAAAGGTCTCGAACTAGCGGGATGACAAGTAGCGGGATCGGGAAACCTCGAGTCTGACTTAGGTTCGTGCGACGTCGAAGCGATCAGCCTTCGTTGCTTTGAGTGGGTGAGCGGCCGATCCCTGGAGGATGGATGCATTGGTTCGGTGACGCGATCTCTTCTGCCAGATGTGACTGGTGTGGTCGATTCAATAGAAAGTCTCGAACTATTGGGCTTGAGAATGGACGGGTCGGAATTTCTGGAGTCTTGCACTTTGTCGCCCAAAACTGATTTACGCTCTTGAGGATCATTTCGATGATTCGTACTTGCTGCAGGTGAATCGGCTTGTTTTTCGGATTTGATCTTACGTCGAGAATCATGGACAAAGGACGTGTCCATATCTTCGTTTCGCTTTTTGCTGAATTTGGCGTCTCCTTTGCTAGAGCCAGAGAATGGTGAGTCGTCATCGTTCCAGACGACTCGACTAGCTCTAGCTTGCCGGTCCGAATATCGTATCCATTTTTTGGGTGGTAAAGAGGTGGGAGGAGTGGCAATACTAGCCAACGCAGCCTTTGAAAGCATAATATGAACTTGGTTTTCAGGTGGTGATGAATTTCGGAGGCAATTGATTCCGGAAGTGTGATTCAATTTTGAGTGTGAAGAGGTTTGATTTTCATGACCTTTTGAAGACAGTGGGACAAATGTTCAGGTGCATAGTTGGAACTTCTGAACGCGAAAATAAGACACGATGATACTTAGTCATCTCTCACTCAAAACGGCTCAACGTTCCCTTGATTGACTTCAGCTGACACCCACTGACCCGGTCCGAGAGTCCGGGTTAGCTTAACAAAGCCCCATCCTAAGGATCCGGGTCTGACCTGCACTTACCTTTTTTCCTCCTCCAGCTTTTCAACTTGACACTTCCGAAAACCCTTCCAGGCCTCATCGTCTGTGATTTTACCATTTTTGATTGTCTACCAACATGACGGTCTCGGCGAAGACTCTTCCCGCCTACGTTTACGCTTCAGCAACTGTGCCATCCAGTGCGGCTGTAGTCCTTCCGCCCTCTTCTACCGGCCTTTCTGGACTTCATCTGGTGTCATACTCAGATTTACAGGCGCTCGTTACCTCTCTTAGCAGTCAATTGAGTGGCTTACCCGAATTGAAACAAAGACAAACTTCTGTCAGCATCAGCCTTCCCAACTCACTCGAATTCCTCGTTTCTTTCCTTTCGATTGGACAAAATGCGCATATCGGTAGGCTACCTTTTTGACATATACATGATCTTGGCTTCGAGTCACCGCCCTCACTATGAGGCTCAGCTCTTGGCAACTGAAGATACGCGTTTGTATCTACTCAGAGTTTCTGATGTACCGGAGACAAGAACCCAGAAACTGGATTGATGAGTGGGGCGTGTCCCGTGTAATCACCAAGATTTTAGATCCGTATCTCAATGTATGATTGCAAGTACGCTTCGCACGCCCAAGTATGCATAGTGTTTCTTGAAGAGGTTGCGAAGCTTCCAATTTATGAGAGATTTCATACGCCCATCTGATCTGACTCTGAGTCGCTTGCCTTGAATTGCATAAACTCAGCTGCACCGCTCAATCCGGCCTACACCAAGGATGAAGCTGGTCAGTAGCCAACCTCAGGCTGTTCACTTTTACAGGCGCCTTCTCCCTTAGTGAAGTGCTAAGTTTTTCTGATTGCTCCGACAGAATTCTACCTATCGTACGAACCGTTTCAGATTGTCCAAATTCCTCGCTGCTAAAAGTACCCAGCTTAAATTGAGGTATCGGTAACAGGGATTCTTCAGCCAAGTTACTATTGGTTCCTAAAGGTGCTCTATCATCACAGCCATCTGGAGCAGTTCAGGCGGCCCAGAAGTTGGGGATCTTGATTGGCGAAGTGACCTACTTTGTCCATCAACGCAGGATTGTTTTAGAGATCCTTGGTCAAAGGGGGCACGTAGGTCCCAGGGCACTACCTGTTCATCCACAGGAACACGACACGATGCTGCTACTCCACACAAGCGGAACCACTGGCAAACCAAAAGGTGTGATCGCTTTATATTTTTCTAATTGGGACGCGAAAGTATGATGTTGACATTGGACCCGCTTGCTTGATGTCTTAAGCTGTACCTTTGAGCCATAAGAACTTGATCACCACCATGCAGAAGTAAGTCCAATGACATCTTTCAGTATGCAAGGCCACTAGATTAATTGAGATGCTTTCCTTTCGATCTAGCGTCAAAAACACATATAATCTCACTCCTAGTGATCGATCCTTCATAGTGATGCCTCTGTTCCACGTCCAGTGCGACTTTCCTCGCTCATCTCTGCCTCACTTTCTCCGTTCTTGACCATCATAGGATGCATAAATACTGATTGAGGATCTTCAGTGGCCTTCTTGCTGGGTTGCTGGCTCCCTTAGGCTCGGGTGGGACATGCGTAATTCCACCTCGGTTTGCAGCACGCTCATTTTGGAGCGAAGTGCAGCTGTCGCACTCCAATGTGTGTTACTTTGCTACGCTTGCCGGAGTATCACCCTAAATAGCCGAATTGATCTTCATTGTCTCCTTCGATGCTTGCCAACATCAGTGGTATACCGCTGTGGTACGATCTCCAACAATTCTAAAACACTTGGTCGTTTTCTGACTATAATCAATTTCAAACCTTAGCCTACGATCCACCAAATACTTTTGCATTCGCCCATTCCTTCACCGCTGCCAAAACTTCGATTCATCCGATCCTGCTCTTCTGCACTTAGTGCGACCACTCATCGAGAGTTAGAGTTGGCCTTTCGCGCTCCCGTCTTAGAGGCGTATGCCGTACGCACCATCTCGATATCAAGAACATTCATACTCCATCACTAACCCTCCGCTGCCTAGATGACGGAAGCAACTCATCAAATGACCTCGAATCCACTCCCACCGGCCAAAGTGAGTGCGAAGACAGGCTGGCCCCTTCAGCAAAGCCTTCGAGGAAACGCTGACGTTTTCCTTCGTTGATCCAGAGAAAACCTGGTACGGTTGGAAAGCCACAGGGTATCGATCTCCGAATCCTTTCCTTCGATTCAGAAGACGAAGTCGAAGAGGGTGAAGTATGCATCCGAGGTCCTAATGTGACAGCGGGCTACTTAAATAACCCCAAAGCCAATTCAGAATCTTTTACTGTAAAAGAAAGGTTCTTTCGAACTGGTGACCGAGGGAGATTGGATGCAGATGGATAGTGAGCTTAAGCTGATCGATGAATTTTGTTTGATTGAGGATCTGAAAAGCGTTTGATTTTCCGTTTCTGGTATCTTTAGTCTCAGTTTGACTGGTCGATTAAAAGAATTGATCAATAGGGGTGGTGAGAAATTATCGCCTCTTGAGTTGGATGGAGCGCTCTTAGCTGTACCGGGAATAGCGGAAGCGGTGGCTTTTGGGGTTCCCGACACGAAGGTACGAGCCACTGTATCGTACCATCTATGAAGAACTAACAGTCGAATTCGAACAGTATGGCGAAGTCCCTTGGGCTGCCGTTGTTCTGAAGGATGGCATTTCGCTCACTCAAAATGAAATTCAAAAAGACCTTTCAAAAAGATTGGGTCAAGTGCGTTAAAGATTTTGTTTATCTGGCTGTAAAGAGGAGTGAACCATTGATGTCATCTTACCACTTGTGCCTTCCAGTTCAAGGTACCAGAGAAGATCTTCATAGTGGAGCAAATCCCTAAGACCGCTACAGGAAAGGTTAGTATCCTCACATATTGCCTCTTATCCGATGGATTTGAACCCGTCACGCATTTTTATCATAGGTGCAAAGACGTAAGGTTGCGGAAGTGTTCTTGGCCAAGAACGAGCATAAACCTCGTCTATAATCAAATATGCGGTGCGAGCCAAGGTATAAGTGGAGGATCTCTGCAGAGTTTATCGATGATCGCTGCTACCGGAGCTCGAGCGTCTCAAAAAGCTGCTCCTTCGCGCTCTGTTTTCTGCGCAGATGGGCCAGTTTCACCTTCTGTTCTCCTTTCCACTTCTATTTCTTTCCTATGAATCATGTATCTCATTTCATCAATTCCTGCTTGCTTCTGTTCATCAGCGAAATCATCATGAACGTCCTCAGTGTGGCATTCCCGACAACCAAAACTCAATATGATTGAAGATGAAATCTTGTCCTTTGGTCCCGTCCCCTGAGCCTCATCCCCAGAAAAAGCCAATTCTACTTCCTGAGCCATCTCACATATCTCCATACTCTTGCGCTGGGCTCAATCTAGCTACAATTCCCAAGGTCGGTTAGTGCCACAATACTTCTTTTGGATTCAAAAAGAATTTTGTCTCACAGTATTCGGACTTCTTCAACATAACTGCCGAGCTGCTTTTCTAGAGTAGCGTGGTCTTGAGATTCATTTTGAGGTACAAGCCTCTCCTTGTAAAAAACTGCAACATCAAAGCACCTTACTTGACCATCCTTTCTGAGACCAGTGTTACTCAAGCCTTACAAGTCTATCTCTTCATCTCCAATCCTTGCGGGCATATCTTTCCGTGCACATAGACTTTGCACAGGCGTCCGAGAGCTTGACAGGGACCGTCAAGATAAAAAACAAAAGGAAAGTTTCACAGGCCATCATTTTGATCGTGAAGAAGGATCAATTGAAAAGGAAGATTTGAGACAAATAGGTCTTGAGATTGAAGTGACTGAAAGTCTTTTGAATGATATTGATGATTTCGATGTTCATTTGATGGACCGACAAAATTGATTTGATTAAAGAAATGATATCGTATCTTCTTCTTTTTTGTGTTTTGGAATTTGTAAACTAAAAACTCTTCAAATATGTATATATATGGGATGTATCAAGACATCGGCAATGTTGATGGAATTGTAGCATGCATGATGTGGAAGAAAACTAGGAGTTCTAATACTATGCGAACGATCAACGCGCTGAGCTTCTGATCGACAACCCGATTTCAAGATGTCTCAAGTTTCATGAATATTATCGGAACCAGTTGCAAAGAGTGATCAAAATGACCTGCTCACCAGTCCGCTTGTCATTCGAGGCGCAAAGGGTACCTATGAAGGTAGAAAGGGTTTTTTTGGACAGTATAGGACATTGAATCAGATTTCTCTTCTTCATCGGAACATTCACTTGCATTACTTCTGCATACACTTCTCTCCAATCAGAGTTGTAGGACGATTTTCTCCAGGACAATCCGTTCTTCCAAACCTGACACACTTTGCATCTAGCTCCAAACCAAAGAACCACATGTCCCTACACCCCGAAATCTAGCAGCATGTAGAACGATTCTCCCAATCGCATCCCAAGGTAGAATCCAACTATTGTCTCGGTGTAGATGACATGATGCTCCAAAAGAATCATCTTACAATCGGTGTTGAAGTCTTCCTCTGATCATTTTCCACGTAGGAATGTTCTTTCTGAAAGCTTCCATTTCAATGCACTCATTCTTGTTGGCAAGATTGATCATTTTCGTGATCTTTTATGGTTCGTTGATAAATTGCAAAAGTCTTTCAAAACGACAAGTGAAAAGTTCGTCTTCATTTACTTTTCCCAAATTTCAGAAAAAATGATATACCATACTAACCTAAAATTGGGTCAACTAACTTTCATCTCGATTAGGTCCTGAAACAGTTTTGGGCGAGGTGTACCATTTTGTAGGAATTGAAGCAGAAAATACTTATGAGGTTGATTTATCTGATCCTCAACATATTCCTCTTCAAGACCTTCGAAGTTTAAATGAAAGACCGAATTTGGAGACCGATGGATTTACCTGGGTTTCCGGAAGGCATATTGCAGGAATCGAAGACTTGGACGAATGATCAGAAGAACATAATGAAGTCTTGGACGATGACTCGATTGAACTTGTCAAAGAGTTGTAAGGAAATTCTTTCAAGAAATCTGTCTAGCACATAACCAAGAGACTCAAAGGCTCATTGATTTGGAATATGCAGGACAGGAGCAAGATTAGCATTATCCTATGAAGCTCTTTTTAGAGATCACAACTCACCGGAAACACCAAAACCACTTCCAGCAATTCACTCTGATCTGTCACCAGAAGAGGCCGAATTTTTCAAACACGAAGCACAAGAAGCTCTTTTGACGTCAGAGGATCCAGAACACGTTTTGTTTGGAAAACAAATGAATGATAAACACGTTCTTATCATAAACACCTGGAGACCTCTTCATACGGTTCAAGACAATCATCTTGGGTTTTGCAAATGGAACTCACTTTCTAAAGAAGATGCTATCAAGTCGAAAATCAAAGTAACAGATTCCGAAACTGCACTTCAGCCATGGAGGTATAGAAAAGGTCAAGAATGGCTTTACTTGAGTAAACAAGAAAAAGACGAGGTGTATGTTTTCATGCAACACGATAGTCGAGCAAAAGATGATGGACATGGAATCAATGTTCCACATGCTTCGTTTACTTTCAAAGAAGATCGTAACAAACTATCCACACGAATGAGTTTTGAGTCGGCAATAATTGCACTTGTGGAATACTTTTCGCCCTGATTCAACTGGCATGATTTCACCTTGAATTGCTGAAGAATTTTTTTAAAAACGATAATCTCCATGAACTTTCTGGCCTTTTTCAATCTTGTTTGTACGGGGGGGCATTGATGGAGTAAAACGCTTATAATTGTGATCATTGATCAAACTATTCCTTCATCTCACACATGTAATCCGATACAATTGTGATTACTGTTTGTAACTTGAACATCACACAGGGTCAGGGAACTAATCTTGCGTTGGGCTTCATTGTGATCATAAAGTCCGATGTAATCAGGTGAATAAATGTAAAACTTGTGAGCCAAACAGATCATTCTAGCAGACAGTTGAAGGACTTGAAAATCATGATTGGAATTATTAGGTTTTCTCTACATCTCAGTTTTTTGGTAGAAAAAGCTCTTTTGATATCAATCATATAACAAAACATGAAAACATAAAGACAAAATCACATTGAAGAAAAGAACACCCAAAACCAAAAAGAAAAAGTGAGAACTGTATCAATCCATTCAATATCTCGAACAACCTTTTCTCTTCGATTTAAATAGGGTATCAAAAATTATAAAAATCATTCCCAAATATTTCTCGAAAAACCAAGATTTTTCATTTTTTTCTTCTTCTTAACATTAATTGTCTAAATCATGCTTCTTTCTTCTGTTTCTTGTTCTTTTTAGGTTTATCAACTTCAGAAGTCGCCATAGAAACATCAGCATCACCACCACCAGCAGCTTCTGCCGCCGCTTTCTTCGCCGCTTTCTTTTCTGCCTTTCGCTTCTTTCGTTCTTCTTCAGTTTCTTGTGGATCAGCCACTTCTGAAATCGCCATTGAAACATCTCCAACTTCTTCTTCTTCTGCGTGTTCAGATTTACGTTTCTTCTTGTTTTTCTTGGATGATTCCGTTGATGGTTCTTCTTCGGTTGGTTTAGATGGTGGTTGAGTCTGAAACAAATCAAGATCATGCATCAATTCATGAAACGTATCTCTGGATCATGATGATGATAGGTGTCACTCACTGGAATGGTATCAGTATCGGCAGTAGGTGCTGAAGTAGGATCTGCTGCACCAGAGTAATCAGTGTAGCCTTCACGCCACTTAGCTGGTGTCTTTTCATTTGCGCGTCCATATTTGTCAAGTTCGCCCACTTTGATCATCTGTGGAAGATTGAACAAAGCGTGATATGGTTCAGTAAAGGTATAGTTGCAGACTAAATGGTTTCTGACCTTTTTCTTTTCTTGTGCTTTGGGTCCTAATCCCCATCTTCGAGGATAAGTGTCTCGTTCCATGATACAACGCTTGACTTTAGCTACTACTCCCTGATATCGTCATAAAACCATGATTGTTAATCGTTGAAATCTGTTGTTAATGAGACAGATAGCAAAGAGAAACTCACATGATCACAAGTTGCGAGTTCTACTGTAGTCATTTGAGCGATTCCGATGGCAATGGCTTCACCCTTGGTAGTCATAAGTACGACTTCTTCGTTTAATTCGATATCGGCCTCGTATCTCAGTAAACCAGGAATCATCAATTTTGCACCATAGCATACAGCATTGACGGCAGTATCTTTTACTACAATTCGCTTGTAGCCCGTCAAGAGTGATTCAAGGGGACGGATAACACGTCGAAGGTATGATTCTAAGAACGATTGCTCAAGTGATATCAGTCAAGTGGATCATGTATTAGTTTTCGTAAAGTGGAAATCAACCAACCATCACGAGTGTTATCATACACCCATTGAGCATCTAACACATCATGCATCGTTACGATCCCATCATTTTCACCCATTGCACCACTTCTTACTCTACGCAATTCTTGCATATGGCCACCGACACCCAAAAGAAGTCCCAAATGAACACAAAGAGTACGAATATAAGTACCAGCTTCACAACTAACCCAAAAGACCGCCAAATGTCGTTTATTATCAAACTCGATCAATTTGGTTTCATAAATCGTTCGAATTCGAAGTTGACGTTTAACAGCTGAGATAAGTGGAGGACGTTGAAAGAGTGCACCGGTCAGAGTTTCAAGCGCTCTGGATAATGCTTTTTCGGTTTGTAAACTTGAATGTAATCGTAATACACAAACGTATTCTTTTCCGGCTCCTTGTTGTGATTTGACTAAACGTGTGGCTCTATCTATACATACTAATAAACAACCTGTTACTTTGGGATCTAGTGTACCTGAATGACCTGTTTTATCTGCTTTTAAGATTCTTCGGATCCATGCTACTACTTCATGGGATGATGGATTTGAAGGTTTATCAAGATTAATCACACCAGTTCTGAATTTCGACAAAAGAAAATCGAAGGGTTAGTTGAATTGAAACCCTATTTTGAATACTCATCAAAGAGAAGGAAACTAACTTGATATACTCCTTTAGTGGACGTTTCAAAGGACTACTTCCACATGGAATTGGAGTGAAATGACTAGATCGAATTAAAAGCTTATCGTAATTTTTGAGTAGCAATGGCCATTGTGAAGTATTTAATTGAGGTGTAGTACTTGCTGATTGAATTAGAAAATCACCAGAAGTTTGACCGATTGCTACTATTCCTTGTTCTTTGGTAGCCATGATTAAGATTGATTGAAATGAGTTGAAATCGCTTTGAAGTTTTGGTTGTCTGAGTGGAATATTTGGAAAATAAAAGTTAGTATGATTCTGAAGCTTACAAGTTGAATTTGATTGAAAGTTTGAACTAACTTTGTTTCTTTTTGATGTTCTTCTATGTAAATCTACTTTTGAATACCTTTCTTTCTTTCTTTCCTTGTCTTTCTCTCTTGTTGTGTTTGTACTGGGGTTTTAAATTTTTCTGCATGTCTTTCTGAAAAAATTCAGTTTGTTCAAAACCACATTGACCTAACTCACAATACAGCTTTAAATTACATTACATACTCGGCAACTCCACAGAGGTTAGGTTTATGGTTCTTCACCGGTCCTTTCATCACGTGTTTGCTTCAAATCCCGATCGACCTAATCCACCAGTGCCACAAATTCACGATCAAGCCTTCATCCATCCATGGACATCTTCAACTTCATGCGATCAAATGTGTATTTCAATCACTTCCTCATCATTATTTCCTGACGCTATTGTTGTAAAACCTCACAGACCAAACATCTGATTTCAATATCACATCTGTACCGCTTGTTCACACAACAAAACAAACTCACATACATACATACAACCCCGGCGCCTAAGAGTGTTCCTCCGCACTGGCCATCTGGCGTAGAGAGATTCCGCCGAGTCTTCGTCAACGCCATACCCTGGAACCGCTACTGCTTAGCAACCTCCCAACGCCGCGCGCGTTCATGTCCTTGTCTGCTTACACTATTTCATTTCTCTTTCTTATTTCTTTTCTTATTCTCAAATCGTCCTGAGCCGGGAACAACGTTGTCCCTCAACCCAGCCAACTAGTATGTTAGCCTTTACATGTTTAGCTTCATTTGTCCTCTACAGTGTGTTTTTATGCCCTCCGGGCCAGGTATCGCACTATAAATATATTCATTTAAAAAAAAA
>MWRL01015024.1:0-19617 GCA_002157085.1 Melampsora occidentalis | reverse complement strand
TAGACTTGTTGTTGTGATATGTTCTGTTACGATATGTATCATCTGATTTTTACCCATTTTTCTTGAAGAACTCACCATCATCATCATCATCATCATCATCATCATCTTCTTCTTCCTAGGTAGTATCTATTTCCTTTTAAGGTGGTCTTTCTTGATTTCATTTCAGTTGACCGTTCAAGTTCATGCACTTGTAAGTCACATTCCTCTCAGTTTGATAAAAAAAAAATCAGCAGTTTCAAGTCACAGTCAGCTCGCGTCTTGCTAGCAAAGCCCCCATGTTAACTGACTGCTGTGTATCTTGTAGCTCCATTTATCTTTGGAAATAAGTCATATCACCAGTACCCTTCAAACCACGCGATCCATCTCTGATTCAGATAATTTTGTCACACTTTCAAGTCTCACCGGAAACCTCAAGTATGGTTATTGGCTCACCGTAAGTATTGCAAATGATGAGTTGTTCTGAAAGGACACTGACAGTTTCTCTTGTTCTGCTTTGGGTCCTTTTCATCTTCATTGTCTTTGATGATCCGTTCACTCAACAATACTGAACTTGTCAGTAAACGTAACCCAAACTCCCCTAGCTCGCCCTTTCATCGTCAAAAACCTGACGGCTCTAGACCTCGACTTTCTTCAGTTCAAAACACGCCTTCACCACGTCGCCCTCGACGATCTGAAACTGCGTTTGTCGACATAGAAAATCAAGAACTATATCCTTCATCTTTGCCTCATTCACCCGCCTCTCCTGGGGTCCAATCCACTCCTCCTGAGCGCCGTAGTTTTCAAGGTGATCATCATCGACATCGCTATATGATTCATTCCAACCAACGACAAAGTCGTCCGCGGCCTTCGCCCAAGTCTCAAAGTGGACAGAGTCCGGGTCAGCGTTCAGACACGTCACCTCGAGTAAAGCCTCCCTCAGGTCCACCTCGAAAGCCTACACCCCAACGTCATCTTACCTCTGATCGGTCTCCTCTCCATCGACCCACCCCTCAGCACCTCGGCGCGCCAGCTAATGCCCACTATTCACCCCACTATGGTTCAGCCGCCCACGCATCTCCCAGCAAGCGCAAACCTCCACCTCCTGCTCCAGCTGTCGATCTACAACGAAGCCCAAGTCGTCAGACTCGTGCTCTTACACCCGAATCACCCTCACCTGCCCCTAATTCTCATAAAAACAGCCCTTTTGACAATTCTCCGAGGGGCAGTGTACGATCTTTCATCCAGAATGAAAGTCGTACGCCAAGTCCATGTGCCAGTCCACGGAGCGGGCTGGTGAGAAAAATTGGTTCTGTACTTAGCGCGCCCTTCCGATCCTCCCAGTCGCGTCGAGGTTCGTCATATTTCCTACTCCTTCTGATTTTGTTGGGGATGCTAAAAAGATCGGCTTTCTTCCTGGTTAGGCTCAGATGCTTCTGAGATCAATGGTCAAGATCGCGCGGTCAAAAAGGGATCATCTGGCCCATCCGCTGATTTCACAAAGCCATCCTCACAAGATTTCCAAGATCGCGCCGCCAGGTATGTCACTAAAGCTTGAAACATCTCACGACTCGTAAGTCAAGATCTTGACATCTTTTTGAACTTTTTTTGATCAGGGAAATAGCCGCGATATTGGATAATGATGGCTCTCGAAACCCTGACAATATACGAGAGCACTTACCAAGGATGCCAACTCCTGGCGAGAGCCCAGGACCTCGTACACAACCAGCAGGAGATCGTTGTCCTACGCCGTCCCAACTCAACACTCTTGGTGTACATCTTGAAGAATCAATTGTAGTTCCCGATGAGAAGCTCCGAGTGCTGCGTGTTGTGAATGGATGTGCCACGACCAGTACACAGGCAACGACTAATGCCCATCGCCCAGACGTTCGTGATGTGATTAAGGAAGACCGACCAGCTTCTAATCTACAGAGTACTCCCAGCTTCAGTACCACTACTTCCGTGGCCGCCGCTCCGTTCAGGTGCAATAAATGTGATGATTTAGAGCACAAGCTCCAAGTTGAACAGAACCGGACTCGTGCCTTAGAACAACTAGTTGAAGATCAAATGACGCGACTCGATCAGTTCAAGAATTGGTCAACAGCTAAGATCAATACGCTAGAGCACGCACTCAAAGCACATGATGGACTTCTACAGGATTTGGAGAGGCAACAATATGACAGCAAGTCGAGCCCAGACCTGAAGAGCACATACTTGATCGCACTGCAAAAAGACTTTGTGGATCTACATGACCGAGTGGTCTCGTTAGAGACTTTTGGGAGCACTAAAAAATTGACCGAACCCAGCACTAGAGTTCCCAGTTCACTTTCTATAAGGGGCCTGACTGATGTCTCTTCGACCATGGGATGGAACTCTTCAGTGTCGCCATCAACCCTCGCGACTTCTATTGGGCGTCAGACGCTTGAACTTCCTCCTCAACCTATCTCACCAGTGCCTCTGCGCTCTCATCCGACTTCACCCCTTTTACATTCATTTGATGAACCCGAGCAGCCTGAGGATCCTCAGTCGCCTACCTTACCTCATGCTTCTTGTCCAGCGACCGTGTCTACTTCACCGATCCCATCAGATCTAGAAAGGCTACAAAATATGAATTCCGCATCCGAAGTCACCACACCTAAACGAACTACTTGGCAACCCTCTTCGCCTTCAAAGCTTGCTTCTAAGTTGGCACCGCTTTCACCACCCACACCTAAAGGTGTTCGTAATACCCCAGGTACTCCTAGTTCTCGTAGTCCCAGACCTCGTTACACTGCGGCCTTGGGTACCAAAACAGCTTCACCTTTAAGCCTCGTTTCTAATGTAGGTAGTCCGAGCATTAAGCGAGCTTCGGCTGGACCCACTACGAGCTATGGCAATTCAGAAATATCTAAACTAGAACGAAGGTACACTGATCGAACTACACCAATGCTAGCACAGCCTGCATCTACTGGTACGCGATTGCTCACTTTCTACCCCATGACCATCTGACCCATAAAACCTAACTTCTTTTTTGATTCAATTTAGCACCTAACACCCCATCACATAATCGTACCCCAAGTACACCTCTAAATCATCCCCGTGCATGGCAACCATTAGATCTTACTAAAAATGCCTTAACAGGTGGTCATACAAAACGGTTCTCAGTGATTTCGAATCCATCTTCAACATCTTCTCCTTTTGTGCCAGGATCTAATAAGAAACCAGTAGGAGATTTAATACGAATGTTTGATCAGAAAACTTGATTGGATTTATTGATTCATGTTTGAGAAGATCTCAAAACTGATTTCATGATGGATGTTAAGGAAAGATGGAAGTGTCTTATTTATTGTTTCTTTTTTTTCAAAAAAAAACTTGATGGTTGGGGTTGGATTTGTTGTTGAATAATACCTTTTATGATTTGTCTTGATTTCGTTCTGGTTACCCGCTTTTTCTCTTTCTCTCTCTCTATACATTACAAAATCAAAAAACAAATCGTAATTTTTTGTGTTAGGAAAGAAATCCAAAAGCTATGTTGTGTGTTACTAATATCTGATTGCATTGCTTATTAGTTTGTATTCTTTTTTTTGAGTTTTGTTGACTTTTTTTGTAAGCTTATCGCTTGGTTTTGACATAATGATTGGCTTGGGTGTTGTGTATTGAGATCATGGGTTGGGTTTTGTTAAGAATGAACTTGAGTGAACATGGCAATGTGAGAGTGACACGTTTTGAGACTCTTGCATGTGGATAAAGTTGCAAATGATGATAAGGCACTCTATTTCCATTCCGTGTGTCTCTGGACTGTTCGAGCAGCTTTTCTGGTATGTGGAATTGGAAGATGAAAGAGAGGAAGAAGAATATTAGAGAGAGAGAGAGAGCGAGAGAGAGCGAGAGAGAGAGGAATGCAATCAGATTCGTCCTGACCGTTTAGGCAATCGGTCCCGACCTGAGAAGCCCCGTCGAGGTAATGATCCCTTTCTTTGATTCATCCTCATCTCATCGTCATGATATGTGAACGTTCCACACGCTGACTGAAGGTGAGTAGATTGGTTTTGAAATCGGAGGCCACCAATCATGAGCTGATTCGTAGACTGTTGCAATTAACCCAGATTGAATGCGCCGAAAGGTTTTGCTTGGTCAGCTATCAAGATGCAAAGCAAAAATCGACAATCAAGACCTGATCCAGAACTAGCTCGTTTGATGGGAAGAGCGACTGGTGACACCCTCAGTGGCCCCGGCACCTTGGCAGACCAAGAGGATGCGTTGCGTCAATTGAGGTTACGGCTCAAGATAAATAACTCGACTCTTGTCAGTCCAGGAATTATCTAGGGAATTGGCTTCGATCAATTGAAGGTGTTGACTTCTCCCTTCTACCGACTCGTCAAATCGATCAGGATGGTCTTCCAACCAACGCTGCAAGCTCGTTGGCTTCTACCTTGGTCACCAACCCACGCGCTGTCCAAGCTATCTCTCAATGCCTCTTGCAGATCGTCAGCAACTCTTCGCCAACTGTGCTAAAACGACAATGTCTGGTCATCGTCAATTCGATTCTCACCTCCATGTCACATTTAGTATTAAAGAAAGATAATCAAATCAACCAACCAATCGCAATATCTTATCAATTACGAGTCATGTCAGCAATGATGACCAAAGTGGGCTCAAGTGCACTTATCGATCTTTCAAGCCAGATTGATTACATACGTTCTTGTTATCAAGTTACGAAATCTGTTCAAGGATCAGTATCAACTTTGCCCAATTCTTCGGGTGATCCGGTGCACCGGCAAAACCCTACGTCAAGCACGGCCAGCACCTCTTCTCGATTTATACGTACTTCACATCTTGACTCTCAATCAACAGTGGACCTCGATCATTCACAAACTCCGACTGTGGACCGTTTGACTCAGCTAAGGATCGATGCGATCACACTTTTGAAAAGTATTGCAGAAGTAGATTCTAAAGCCTTGCATCCATTTTGGGCCCAACTACTTCCTGCCCATGGATATCCGACTCATCAAGCTTACACACTAATAAGTGTTATCGAACGTGATCCTGAAATCTCTGTGAGGATCAGAGCATGTAACACTATCAGGCTTATGCTTGCCAATGCTGGATCTTATTTGGCTATTGCTGAAGAAGAGTTGAGCTCAATTTTCTTCATAGCTCTGTGATTCCATAGGTTGTGGGCGAGTGTTCGTCCTGATATTTGATGGCATCAAGCTGACTCACTTCACCTTAACAATGTGTCTCAGTACGACCAAAGTTTCGTTTATATCGCTTTCAGCACAGATAGCATCGATAACGATCGAGTTGCACCATCGACTCGGTTGCATACTGCACACAGTAGTAATTTCACCAGATTTGACGGAAGCTTTATTAGATGTGAGTCATATCATGTAGACCCTTTAGACTCACATGTTCAATTCACCATCTCTTTTCAGGTCAGCATCACTGTTGTGATCAATTCTGCATATCGAAGGATCAAAACACCAATCCTTGGAGTATTACTCAAACCCATGGCCAATCTCTTGAAATCTGACGGTAAGTGATTTACTCTTGTTCTAAATAACATAAATGCAATGAATGGTTAAGTTTTTGGTTCCGTCTTCAGATTGTCGCATAATTAAACATGCAAGATCCGCCTTATTGGAGGTCCTCAATAAATCGCAACCAAATCGTAGTATCATAACATCTTGCTCTGAAGTGATTGATCAGATTGTAGGTATGGGATGTGAAGAGGTGTCTTCCCCAGTTTCGAATCCTGAGCAGCTCGAATGGTGGCAAATCCTCACGGCATGTATGAGCTACCTTGACTTCCACACTTCCAATATACATAGAATGTGAGCTGCTTAAATTTCACAGGGTGTCACCCCTCAAGTCCATTTATCACTTCCTGCTGTTTTGTTGAATCATCTCTTACATTCACACATACTTTCGTATCATGCCGCCATTCCTAGCTTGGATCTCCGACTTTTGTACGTCAACGAGCCAACAAATGACGCATTGTCAACTGCCAAATTGACCTTCCTCGGTGCACTTGCTATGGTGTTTCCCACTGAAGAATTCGATGAAATAAGCCTACGATGGACACGTTCTCGATTACGAAATGGTGGACTTCAATTATTGGTAGACGTGGCTTCTCAAACCTCACAAGGAATGATACAACGTGTGAGTGAGGTCTTGCGTGGGGATTTGTTTGGGGCTCTCAAAGATCCCATAGCGGTGCGGTTCATTGGTATCATCATCTCTAAATCGATTGGCTCCCATCCGACAGTAAGCAAGTCATAGACTTTCTCTGCAATCATATTTTCGGTCCGTAACTGTATGGCCTCTTCCTCTTCGTTTGAAATCTCAAGGAATGGCTTCTCAGCGTCAGTACGAAAATTCTCGCAGACCTGGAGCATATCAGTCAGCCTACCAGTCCAGAGAATAGTATAACCTCCACTTGGTCTTGGACCATGGCCAACTGTGCTGAAAGATTGGCTAATTCTGGTAGTATGTATGCAAGAAAGCTTCACTAAAGTATTTTAGCACATGTTCTTGCTGACTCGGAATCATTAATTCATTTGTTGGCTGGATGTTCTATTCAGAAATCATACGGAAACAGTCGAACTTTCTTTTTGGATAAGGACTGTGGGGGTTGCTGAAAGATTGATGCAATCATCTTCTCCTACTGATTCGGTTGGTCTTTGAGATATTTTCATTCTGCTACTTTTCAAGAAAAGTCGCAACATCAATCGGATTCATTATTGGTATTGAGAAATCAATGGCTCATTTCCATGTAGCAACGGACAAATGGGGTACGAATTTGTGGAGTTGGGACATCAGAGTTACTCAAAAGGATTTCCAGCGCTCCACAAATAGAACATCGATCTATCACAGATACAGTACAACGTGGAGTCAGTGCTCTGTGCCAGTCTCTGACTGATCGGATGCCAAAGGTCTTCCACACTTTCACCTGGCCCTCTTACAAACAAGCACTCATATATATGTTCCATCTGAAACTGCTTGTCTAGGTCCAATGGAATGCTGTAGCAAGCATGCGGCAAATTCTAAATGTGATTATCGATAGTCCATCAATTTTATCATCAAACGTACTTGAGAAAATCACTAGCGATTTATGTGCTTGTCTTAAAAGAAGTGAATCTTACAAAGTCAGAATCCAAATCAGTTTAAGCCTTCAATTGACTCCGAATCTAGATGGTCAGTTTGGGAATCCAATTCATTCTGATGTTTTTATCTACTTGGTTTATGGAGGCTGATGTTGTGGTGTGCATTTGTTTCATGGGAAAAAAGAATCCGTGTTTGGTGTTGTGAGAGAAAGTTTAAGAAAGCTTGATGTGGATTTGAAGTCGGGAAATATAGTTAAGAAGGAGTTGGACCACGCTCAGCAACTTCATTCGGAGGTAAGATGATCATCCAACTTCTGTTTGTAATTGACAATTTGTATCACAATCTCTGATCCTGACCTTTGTGCACATTTTATAGTTAACCAAGGTCTTGGATCGTGATAGGAAAGATACGGCGTCTGAGTATTGAAATCGAGTGCTAGAGTTTTAGATAATCTTATTTGAGTAGGCAACCACTTTCTTGCAATCAGATAAAATCCACTTCACCTCATGAGGTTTTAGATCACAATGTTGTTTTCACTTTGAATGCATAATATAATTTCATTCAATTTTGTATTCTCTGCTGAGTTAAGACAATGGATGGCAAATGATCAGATAACTGAATTGAGCTACCAAAGAATTCCAGCATCATGGAACAGTTTCTCCTCGCGTACTGACTTATGCTGATTGTGCATGCCGAGTACGTCAGCTTGGCAAAATATAACATCTGGTCTTGTAATTGAAACCGTGATATTGGCTTATCTTCATTTCCTTGAGGAACTTAAGCTTGTAAAATCCAATATAATTCTTAATGAACATTTAATCAAACTCGCCACCCCATGATGTCTAGCGTCGTATGAAAAGATCGACATGTGCTTTGCCTACATGCTCACAGGTGAGAGCATGTGGTTTGAAAAAAGATGTTTTCAAGTATCGAAAATAGAAAATTGATGAGATCAGATAATAATATGAACGTGATTCCAGAATTGATATAGAAGCAGTCAAGTTGTTAAGCGATTAAAGTGAAAGTGAATTTGTAAATTATTTCGTTTGTAATATCAAAACAAAAGAAAGTCGCTTATCTCATAACGCATTCCGATGGAATTCTCAATCAAAAAAAAATCATTTAGATCTTTGTTAATCATCGAATATATGTATCTCAAAGATGATTACATAGATACAATCACAATTTGATTGAACTGCGGGGATTTGTTATTGGCTTCACTCTCAACGTTTGTCTAAATTGCTTCACTTGGTTCTTTTGATTTGTGAAATATCTTTTTGAACTTTTGAGCTTTGATCTGTGATGCAAATCAGTTTGAGAGAGGATAATCTGGGGTAAAAACTCATACATACAGACTATTTTGATCAGGACCGTCCCTTTGATGGATGAATGACCTGATAGAACACAGTCAGGTTTGAATCTTGTTAAGCTAACAAGCTAATAGCTAATAAGGCGTCAGGGCACAAGAACAAGCAAAGAAAAAACAAAGCAGTACAAGTGTTCAAGGAGCTGGGGTATGAAGTCTCGAGGTGAGTTCGTCGGTAAAAGGACTAAGTCACTTGCCAAACTATCACGTCATCGGAGTTGAGAACCTCTTTCGTGATGAAACTTTGATAGTCTACATAGTATGAGCTCACCGTATCGGCCAGTCAGTCTCGGAAGTCTTTAATGAGCGGTACAAAAGACAAGAGTTGTATGAAGGATATGTATGAATCGGATCTCCCTGCTAGGGCTTGCGTCACCCATGAATCCATGAATAGGATTAGGAACCCACCCACTACTGTGCCTGATGAGTCTAGTGGACTGACCTGATGAAGATCGTTTGATGCATGGTTCACATTTCCTCATCGACTCCTTTGTCACTCTCTCTGTCCTTGGATGTGTCCTTTTCGGAGTTTTGTAGTCATTTTTTTATCATTTATTTAACTCGCCTTTCCTTACATCTGTCCTTCAGTCCTCTTTACCATTTTCATTTTTGTGCACTCTATCAAGTTGAAGTTAACCAATAGCATTAAACTATAAGTTCTTATCTTCAGATCTTCGAGATAGTCAATTCTTCTTGGAATATTCACCACTCTCTTCGATTCTCTTAGCTTGATTTTTCTTGTTCATCTGGCCCTACTCTTTCACTTTCTTGAGGGTTTCTCTTTACCCTTTTCTTGCATTAGCTTATCTAAAGCTCTTGAGTATCTTTCTTCTCGTTCATCAAGGACAACTTCGACTTTCAACTTTTTTGATCAATCAATCAAAGCTTTTCTTAGTAACATTTTTTCCCATCAAGTCATCAAGACAGTCTTTTCAAATTATATCAAACATACAATCATTTTTACACATCATTCTAAGATGTCATCTTACGAATCGCCGCAGTTACGAAATACCAAGAACATGAGGAGACCTGAATTATCTCCTCTATCCACCACTACACCTAAAGGTCGTTCACGAGCCGTTTCGGAGTCATATCTTTCTAGTCCTTTACGCGCCGCTCTGAATAGTGCAAAACGCGTGCTTCAGGTCTCTGGCCGTTCAAATTCTGCGGCTGTAGATTATAGTCATGTGGGAAATGACGCGCAATCTTATGGACTTTCGAGTGCAAGACCGGGTCATGGTTCATTTTTGGATTCTCCCTATCGCGCGCGTGACCGTCGGCCTGTGTTTGGTTTGGACGCTGGTTCATCCCGAAAGAATGAGCGTGGCCGTAGCCAGACCTTGACAGGCTCTCTACCGGTCACACATTCTGGTCAGTCACAAAGCCTTGTATACTTTTTGATGATCTCAAGCTGATTCTCCTCGTTTGCAAACATAACTCGTAGGTCCTAAACCAGTGCGTCCAGAACGCCCTAGTCCCGAGGTCGACCTAGATTTAATTGCTCAACCGCCACCTGCAATCTCATCAGCGCGACTGGCGGCTTCTGGTCATCTTCGTAAACGTGCTACTTCAATTGTTCCGGAACCTTCACCTCTGGCACATGAAGATGATACTGATAATCTCAAGACACCTACGCTAGCCAGCTGCATCCAATTTGGCTCACGCGCACCCCTGCCTCAGTTTACACCTCGGTTTATATTTGAAGAATTCGAGAGGGTTTATCGCGCCGAGGATGAGCTTCTTCGGGCCAAGCTTGCTGAAGACATTCCAAAGATACAAGAGCCTAAACCAATGCCACCCATGACATATGAACGAGAAAGGATTTTACGTGAAGATCGCCTTCTTGCTCCTACACCCAATCAACATCATGGAGTTCGACATCCCGGCTTAGCTTTAGCATTTCCGGTTTCCCTTCCTGCTCCTGTCTTCAAACCGGATGATCTTAACTTTCGTAAACAAGCCAGTCCTTACCGCCATCGAGATGAAGTTGATAACACCAGTCCGGATCGTCTCGAGTCTTCCAGCCGAATGATGGTATGCAATCTGCTCTATTTTCCTATTCATATATCCCATCATAATCTCTCGCGCTTTGAATTTCTCTTAGCTGACATTCTTTTGTCTCTTGAACAGAAGCTTTTCGAGAATTACCTTGAAAATACCCCCAAGACTGGTAACCATCGCTCTTTATCTGATGTCAGCGATCCATCACCCAGCTCCTCGCTTCGTCGTCTTCGCTCTCGTTTAACTTTCGAAGAAGAAACCTTGACAAAGACCCTGAGTAGGAAACAGTCACAGTCTCTCTGCGCGCAGGAGCTTCTCCCAAGAACGCCGGCCTTTGGCACCCGACGAACAACTACCAGCATCTCCAAGGTCAACACTCCTGGTAATATCCGCGACGAGCGGTCTCCTGACTCAGATGATGGCGTAGATGAATCACCTCAAACACCCTCCACTGGTGGTATTCCAGCTGTAAGGGTTGGCGTTGCAGCTGAACATGACTTGATCTCAACACCACCGCGTGCGATGTTGGAAGCTCAATTAGAGAAGGTTTTAGGAAATCGAGATTCCGATGCAACTTGGGATGATGCTACACCTTCAGCCAGACCACGTACGCCTGAAATTCAACGTCGTAGTCCATTCAACCTCGGTGCTTTAAGTAATGCTGCCTCACGTTTAGCTCACTTACGTGAACAATCTGCACCAGCATCTCAAAAAGTTAAAAAACCATCTGAAAATACGGGTTGGAAACTTCGGCCTTCAACTAAACCGACTCGTGAAGCTCGTGATCAACTTGTAGGCAGAGTATTATTTGATGAAGAAACTCGTAATCAAAATCAAAATCCCGTTGGTTTTAGTTCTCTAAAACAACTTATGGGTCTAAAACGTGGTAGTAGTCGAACTTTAACGGCTCAAGCTGATCCTTTAGTTGCCGGACCATTACTTGAAGATTTGAAAACCCCTTCAAGTGTGACCAGATTTGGACCGATCGGACCTTCAACTCTTGCTTCGACTCCTGAAGATGATCTGCTTAGTCCTTGTAGAGCTTATGGAAAACGTCAAGGAACTTGGGAAACTGGTAATTGGACACGTGGTGATCTTAACTTGCGATTACCTGAAGTTGAACAACCTATTGAAGATGTGATTGATACTGTCAAGGTTAAGCAACTTTCAAAGACTAGAATTTTAAGAAGGGCTGCAAGAGCTAGTGCATTGGCTGCTCGTAATGCTGCTACTGGTTTAGGTATTAGAGCTTAATTGATTTTCTCGACTTTTTTTTCGTTTTTCTTTTGATTTCCACTTCAATGACCGTTTTCGATGATTTCGATTTTTGTAACTTGGTTTTGTCTTTCTTGGTCTTTAACGTTTTCCTTTTGTTTTACTCTTCATGACATGACGTGTTTGATTCCGATTGATTATTTTCCTTTTTTTTTCATGAAGATGTTGAGTATATAGTGTACAAAGATAATTCAACGACCTTTTTAACTTTTCCCTTCACGATTTCACGTTCTCTCATCCTCTGTTCTTGTAAAAAAATTGTACGAATCTTTTCTTTAGTTCTTTTTGTTTCCTTTTTCGATGGTCATGACTCGTTTTCTTTCTCTCTGTGTAGCATAACTTGTAGAATATTTCTTTCATTCCTTCTCTTTCTTTATCATCTTTTGTACATTTTTTGCTTTGAAGATCTGTTTTATAGTTTTCATCAGTTAACTTGTTTTAGTTTTTCTTCCTCCTCTTCCTTTTTTTGAATTTTTGAAGGAGATCATTATTGTCGTTTTTTTTTGGTATTGTTACATTTGGAATTTCCATTCTTCATCCAAGTCCCAGAGGCCAGAGAGAGATTTTCCTTCCATTTACAATGTGTGAGCTATGTGGTATCTGTGGTACCTTGTGAGGAAGCAGTTTACCTTACTCTTGAAGTACCTGCCCTCAAATAGAAGGCAGATGGGCATTATTTTTTACCAAATCCAAAAGTTCTTTTTCTTATCAAGTTTGCTTGATGTCAAATTACGAAAGGCATTTAAAAGTAAAGTAAAGTCTATAAAACTTGGTCGAAAGACGTTGATCTCTCAAGGCTTAGCGAGAAATGTGAATCTAGAAATCACTAATATTGCCTACCCTGTGTTGATCATCTAAAGCCAAGACTCGTTGAATTGAATATAAACAATCTCTCGCTCATCTACCAGTTTTCTATCCAAAGAATACTCTGATATTTAGATCCACATTCATAGCTGATATTAGATTTCATTTTTCTCAAATTATCATTTTGATTTGCATCAATAAAATCTATTTTTGGAATACATTTTTATAAAAAAAAAAACGAGCAAAGAAAGTCCATGATAACACACACGATAAAGTATGTATGTAGTAGAACAGAAGAATTCTTCTTAAACATTTATCATGTGAAAACAAAAAAAAACAAAGTGAACAGAGATAAAAGTAAACTATATAAAGTAAGGAAATTAATGAGAATGGGGGTACCAAAGGCTATCTTTTGTTATCTTTAAAGATTATCACAATCAAAAATCCAGTCTTTGGATCATTTGGCAAAATGCTAATCAGCAAAAAAAGACAAGCAACAGATCTCTATCAGTCAACAAATCCGATTTCCATTTAAAACTGATCCAAATAGAAATCCACAAACCAATTGCCAAGATGATAAGATTTTTCTACGTTGAACTGCTT
Organism: Melampsora occidentalis; assembly: GCA_002157085.1. Classification (NCBI taxonomy): domain Eukaryota; kingdom Fungi; phylum Basidiomycota; class Pucciniomycetes; order Pucciniales; family Melampsoraceae; genus Melampsora; species Melampsora occidentalis. Next base: position 6,506 of record MWRL01015024.1, on the reverse strand, counting down.
CTGCATTTAATCCAGGTGTACCATAAGTAAGTGGAGCCAAGAAATCAAACGAAAGCCAAAGTACAAAGATAATGAAGAATAAGACTGTTCTTGCATGTTTCGGTACATCAGCTATTTGTCGTCTTCTACGTCTTGTGGTTGGACCGGCTATTGAGACTGGGAAATTGATAGACTGAGAAACCCGGACAGACAAACATGGATGAGTGAGTCTTTCAAATCATTTGTAAGTCGACAAGAAAACCTTACTTCTGTGATGATAAAATTGAAAACCGAACCAGCTACTAAGGTGGAACACAAATGAGCAGGTAAGTAATGATGTAAGAAACGTTGTCGATTCATCATATAAAATGGCAAGTAATGGAAAAGCCAAGCTAGAATGAAAAATCCTCCTGAGTTATAAAGCCGATTTCGGATATCTATTCAAGATGAGATAGGATGATACATAAAAATCAATGCTCCAGTTATAGACACCAGTTATGAAGGCTAACGCGTAGAGATTTATACACTCACGATCGGGTATTGGAGAAATCCCTCTCCTTCTCGCAAATTGATCGGCACCCATGATCCCAGTGATGATAGACATACACATCATACAAAACCACCATCCAAGTACATTTCCAGCCATATAAACTTGTTGACGAAGATCAGGTGAACTAGTCCAAAAGCTTACACCTGCAAGTAAGAATGGCCAATTTATAGGTGGTGATGCATATGGATGTGATTCAGTAAGACCTGAGTTATGTTGTAACATGGCGATTTGAAGTTCAAGATATTTTTTGAAAAACGATCGTTTACGAATCGTTTTAGGACTCGGTTCTGGTGGTCTCATCTTATCTGTGGTATCTAATACACGTATTTTCATCAGTAAGACTCATCACACAAGTTATTGGAAGACCCATTTCGTAATTACTGAAAATCACTCACTGTCTCGGATAATACTGTCAGCCACCCACAAGAGGGTCCTATCGGTATATACTTTATGACCATTAACTTCTTGTTGTCCAAATCCCCAATCTGGTAGCAAAGGTGCACTGCGTGTCCACATCGCCACACCAGTTTCTACGTGCCTGAGCTGAAAGTGACCTGACTTGGTTTTCCACTGCTTTCCGGTATGTGCATCATCAATAACGACTTTGAACTTTGTTTCATTAAACTGTGCAACGCCTGATGCTCTGCTTGGCCAAGTGGTAAACTCTTGATTGGTTGCTAAACTAGGTGAAGCAACGTCATGTGTGAATAGATAAGAGTTGGTAGCAATGTGTTTTAGTCGAATGATGTCATTATGACGGACGATCTGTTCTCTGCCTTTACCTAGGATCGGTCTGGTGGCTTCGACTTTCCAATGGTTATTGGTATCATTATGAGGATAACATGTGACCTGTTGACCTTGAGAGCTAACTCGACCATCATCATATTTAACCGGGTACTTTTCTGGGTGAGAATGAAGGAAGCATTTCGTGGCTCGGTGCTGAAGAGTGATGGTATCGTTATAATGAATTTCTACGCAGGTCCCATGTTAGCTTAATTCTAAGTGGCTCCATCAAATGCACAAAGACAAAAAGATCATACCTTCAGAGGCTAAAGTCAAAGGACTTCCTATTAAAGTTTCTTGGAATGCTGCCGTCATGAATTCATCACCTGTCCCACTGTTAATCAGGACAGAGAAATGAACCCAAAACCAAAACAAGTAGACAATCGCTGGAAAGACGATCAGACCGAGGATCCGCGCCAAGACATGTCGACCTATGTGATCCTAAGTATTGTTGATCAGCATCAGAGTAGCATCTTTTCAGTTTACACATTTCTACCGAGCTGATTAACGCATGGATCGTAACATAAGCGCGAGAAGGTATAAAGACGAACCATTGGATGACCCCTTTTGATATCTAACATTCCCCATAGATCGATAGCTACGGCCATTCCAACGGTGAAGAAGGTGAATAGGCCCACCATCTTACAACTGATGGTCAAACTCAATGACAAGCCGGTCAAGAAGAGCCAAGTCCACCAAGACCTACGAAACTCATGATACCGTTGCTTGTAAAACTTGATATAGCAAAATAGACTGCACGTCATAAAGAATATCAGAGGTGCGTCTAGTAGAATAAGCCGAGTTTGTACAATATGACCGTTATCTAGAAAAATCAACATGTCAACAAAATATGCTGACTATGAAATTGATCGAGTATTGACTGCTGACATACCAAAGGCAATCAGACAAGCTGACAAGACACTCGCGATTGATGGATACCCACTTTCCTTCATGATAGCATATACTAAACTAGCCGTAAGAGATCCAATGAAAGCCGACATTGATCTCAATCCGACATATGGAACATCACCGTCTAAATAATTATCTCCGATATTTTCAAAAGGATAATTTCCATCATATCCTACTAGCCAGCCTTGAAATGCCAGCATTAACTTGGCTAATGGTGGATGTACATCGAAGAAGAATTCACGTTTAAGGTAATATGAAGTAAATTTTCCAAAATGAACTTCATCAAATCTAATGATCCAGACAAATTGATCAGTAAAGTTTTGATCTATCTATATGAATCTTATTTAAATTGGTAAGAACTAACGTCACAGCCGCTGGATGAGCAATATGCCTAAACCTAAGATAAGCAGCCACCACGCCAATAAGGACCATGAAGAATACATCACGTTTGCTATAAAAGTTTGAATCTGAATCCGTAGCGTTTTCTAGCCTTCCGGCTTCATCTCTCTAATAAAGATCGAATCAAAGTAAGAAATTCAGATTGGGATCTCGATCCGAAGGAGAGAAAGAAAAAGCCAACCTTGTCACGTTTATACGGGTACTTATTTTTATCAGAATCAGGTGATGAAAGTGGACTAGGTGGACTACTTGGAACCGAATTATGAGGTGAGATTGAATTGAGACCTATGACTGAATGTTCTTGGAGATCATTTCTTGAAGCGCGAGTGGCCATCAACCGACGACTGGTAAGTCTTTCAGAGTTAGACATTTTCTTGAGCTGATAATGAGATTGAAGATGATTATGAATTTGATTTTGCTTGAATTGTTGAATTTTTGAATGATATGTTAAATAGTTTTGATGGTGTTCTGAATCAATCAAAAGGCAGGGATGATGAGATATTAGCGATCAAGTTCCTTGGTTTGTGGTAAAATGAACTATGTATTATAGAGCTTGTTGAAGCAAGGTGTAGTGGTCCCCTTACTTCAGAAGTATGAAATATTGATCAAGACTCACATTGATTGTAGTTTTTTTGATTCCATTGGATGAGATCATGAGAATGACATTGGATGAAAGTTTAAGATTGAAATCAGAATCGAACAAACTGTAACAGAAGATCGTGTTTTATATGATATACATATTACATAGATAATCCAAAACAGAAACACTTGATTTGATTCTCAGCTCAATCGGGGCTAAAGACCGGTTCAGCAAGGGTCGGTACTCCAATAAGTGATCCAGATTATTTATTCGATCAAGTTTGATAGGTATTTTCATTCTCACTACAACATATTCTCCAAGATGACATCCATTAGTATCAGTTCAATAAGACCAATCACTAACTTTCTATCAACTTCTACTAGATCACTATCACATTCAAAACTAAATCATACTCCAATCAATTTCAATCGATTCACTTCAACTCAATCAATCTCATCTCAAACAAAAAACAATCAACTCATTCAAAACAACTCACAACAAGAATCAAAGAAACCTTCTGAACCTGAAGTTGACATCTCTCTCTTCTCTCATCTTCTCGATCCTCATCCATCTGAATCTGGTCCATATCATCAAATCTTTTTCGGATCAAAACCACCCTTCACACCATTACCAGATGAAGTAGTACGACAATCACTCGCAAAAGGTGGTAATGATGCCATCATAGAATCATTACCACCTAATTCATTAACCGATCGTGAAATCAAGGCACTTCATAAATATCCATTAGTAGTTAAAAGAGTGGTAAACCAAACTGGAAAAGGAAAGATACCTAGTATGTATACACTTGTGGTCGTGGGGAATGGGAACGGATTGGTAGGGTATGGTGAAGGAAAGAGTGAAACGATTGGTGGTGCTTCTACTAAAGCTCTTAGGAACGCGGTTCGGAATCTATCACCTGTGAACCTTTTTGAAGGACGTACGATTCATACCGAACTTCGATCGAAATTTCATGCTACTGAAATCGTTATGAGACCTAGACCAGCTGGTATGTTTTCCATCAGTTTAACTCTTCAAACGTCGAAAAGTTGACGACATCTTGATCTCATACAGGCTTTGGATTACGAGTTAACCCTTATGTTCATCAAGTGGCTAAAGCTGCTGGTATCTCGGATCTAAGTGCTAAAGTCACTCGTAGCAACAATCCGATGAATGTCATTAAACTCTGCTTGATGATGTTACAGAGTGGAAGTGCTCCGATTGGTAAGCTCTACGCATGGTTCGAAGTAGATGTGTACATACTAATATTTTGCGGGATTTGAACTCTTTATCTTTGATAAGGTATGGGCGACGGATTTGGAGGAAAGGGTAGACGGCTAGAGAAGGGTATTGGAATGCGTACTGGAGATGGTCAGTCGATCAGTCCTTTCTTCTCCTCTTTTGCCACTCTTGAGAGGTAAGACACTGATTTGAGGTCTGACTTATACCACATCTTCATAGAATTGGCTTTGATGCGCGGTAGGAGGTGCCAACCTGTGTTCGCTGAAGACTTGGATTGAATAAGATTGCAGTACATATATGTTTTTATGACATCCAAATATACCATCGAATCATGATTACGTTGAAGGAAAAGAATGTTGTGCAAAAGGCTTCGAAGACTAGCTTATGATAGCGCTCCTTTTCTGTAAGGTTTACCTTGGTATTTGATGATTTCTCAAGCCTGAAAAGCTGGGTTGGAAGGTAAGAAGGTACAACAGTAGAGTCAGAGCAAATCTGTCCGTGACGTTCTCAAGAAGGCTGAGTATGAAAACTGTTTGTGCATTCACAAGAGCTCGTCTGAAAGGAAGTGTACCAGGGCTAAACTACTTCGCCGTAGCAGAGACATTGTTATGTGGATATGTGCAAAGGCCTGCTTTAATATGTACAAAGGATCAAATCACTCGGATAATTCTTGTATTTTTTTTGGCTTTTTGACTGCCGGATGTTTACTTGTTCTCTCGTGGTGCTGAGAATTTGTGCATCTCACAAAGAAAACCCATCTTGTTCCATCTCACCGAAACATTTGCACGCACTTGAGCGTCCGGGTGCAATCGGGTGCCTGCAAACCATGATTCTTGTCCTTCTGTCCTACATCCCGGGGTTCGTCTCTCGTTTTCCTGTGTTCCATCCTCGCCTTCCTCCGAAAATACTTTGCCGCTTCTTCACCCAAAAACTCTTCAGCTGGCTGTTCTATCCTTAGCTGAAGCAGTCATGTAGGATATTCCTTTACGGATCAAATGCTTAGGTCCTACCAGTATGAGACGTTATACCCAATCACACTTGAGAAGAAGTTGCAATGCGTTCTGGAAGTAAAACATCGAACAGGGTAAGGAAGATCAAGCAAGCGGTGTCGAAGGATCACATACAAAAAAGCAATGCCAGATTGAATCGATATCTATATGGAAGCTAAGATGATATCTTTCGAACGACTTCTTCACGGGTGGTTTGAGGAATAAGGTAACCTCGCTTCACCTCCGCGTTCATCCAATCCTACCATCCATTGAACACTTTCGATTGTATCACTCACCAGTCTGATCTTGAACCCTTTGCAGGAGTTGACCCAAACGAAATCCTTCTGCTTAGACCCTAAATCTGAGGGTCTGAAGACAATTTCATAGAACAAAATCTGCGTTGTCATAAACCGTTGTTCTCCTCAAAAAATTTCAAACTATCTCAAAACTAACGTGTTTACTAACATTTTCCATTGACTCTCAATTCTCTCCTATACCCCTTCAAATTTTTTCTTTCTTTCTTTTCTTTTTTCTGAAAACCCCAACTTGTATTATCTTTCTTTTAAAACAAACTTTTTTTGGGGGGCTGCTTTTTTTTTTCTTTCCTTTTTTCCATCTTAATCATGTACTATGACATTGACAATCTATCTTTTAGAATCATTTTTTTACTTTTGGGAATTTCTTCAATTTTAACTTCTTCAACAAATCTTTCTCCAAAGATAGATATAAACAATAAAAATCAATTAAAACAAGCTACCATCAATTCAATTCAAAACTTATTAAAGTTTTATACACCTACACCTGTAGGGTTTCTTTTACCTTTCCTTTCATCTCTTGATTTTCTCATTTACAATGGAAGAATCTCTTGAAATTGATATTCCTTTTTTCTTTCTTTGAAACAGAGCGGTGTGTTTGATGAAGCACAAACTCCTTGGTGGAATTCAGCTGTGATTTGGGGATCACTGTTTGATTACGCCAGATGGGCAAAAGATGATCAATTTACTAATATCTCTACTGAAGCCTTAACCAACATGTCATACGGAAAAGAACAGTAAGTGATTTACCTACAGTGAATTCT